>PISX010014407.1:0-53162 GCA_004024625.1 Mellivora capensis
CTGGCGTCCTCTGTCCCCGTAGAGATCCTGACGAGTAGAATTCTGATCTCAGGCTGATTTCATGAGTGATCGGAGTTCCTTGGTAGGTAATCAGCTCACTTTAGGGTACAGGTTGAACCAGAGCCTCCTCCTAGTTCCCCGCCATCTTGTCAAATAGCAAGGTATTTTTGTTTGTTTGTTATCACAATGAATTAATCCCAGAATAGATAAACCAGATTAAGGAATATGAAAGGAAATCATGTATACTGATATATTCCTGTTTTGCTCTTCAAAATTCGTTAAAATGTTTTAAGTATATTTTGTTTTTAAATAAGCCTAAATGTGAATTACTTTTTGTAAACTCTCCTATGCCTTACATGGCTATATTCATGCATTTTTCACCTTTAAAATTTTATTAGGTATCTTTCCCAAAATCCGTGGGTAATCACCCAAAGAATTAATGCTGACAATGGCAATACTATAACTGTATCTTATAAAGTTAATTTTGTGGTATTGTGGATAATGTAGTGGGAAAAAGGAAGAAAGGGGAAGGCAGACTAAGTAGGAATTTTGATGAATTCGGGAGAGAGAGATGATGATGATAATGACTGCAGACTTGGTCAGTGGAAGTGGTGCTATAAAATAAAAGATGAATCCCAGAGATTTTTATTTTAGACGCAGAGAAATAGGTAGGGGAAATCCCAAGCCTACATCAATAGGGTTAGGATTAATAAAGAAAAAAACATGGAAATTTCCAGTAGGATATTAAGAAGGGTTGAAATCTCATTAGTTAGCATTGTCCAGAGAAACAGAACCAAAAGAATGTCTGGATGGATGGGTGGATGGATGGACGGACAGATGATAGATAGATAGATAGATAGATAGATTGATTCATTCTAAGGAACTGGCTCATGTTATTGTGGAGGCTGACAAGTCCAAAATACTCAGATTAGACCAATAGACTGGAAACCCACAAAGTGGTTGATTTTGCAGTTAAAGTCTGAAGAGAGTCCGGAGACAGAATCCCCTTTTTTCAGGGGACCCCAGTCTGTATTCTGTTAAAGCCTTCAACTTACTGGATGAGGACCACCCACATTATAGAGAGCAACCTGTTTTACTCAGAGTCTACTGATTTAAATACTAATCTCATCCAAAAAATACCTTCACAAAGATAACCTGTCTGGCGTTTGAACAAATATCTGGGTACAGTGACCTAGCCACATTGACACATAAAATTAACCATCATAAATTAGAAATAAAGTTTGTCAATCAAGTAAGACCATGCTTTGCCTTTGCATAGAGTAAGCACTCAATAAATGTAATTGTGATTGCCAGCAGGTCCAAAAAGAGGATATAAGTAGCTTACTGAAGAGAAGTGATAAAATATGGAGGTTATTATTGAGAGAGGAATGCCAAGCACGGACTGATTTTCACTATGTCCATTCCTGAGTTTCTGTTCCCACTGCCAACACTTTTCAGACTTATTTCAGTCCTCAATAAATGCCCAAACAGGCAAGAGTATTGTAACCATTTTTTTCATGTTCCTTTTTCCCTCTCTTTTCAAATGGACTCAGAATAAAATGTCTTTCATTACAAGGATGAGCATATAATCAAAATTATGAAAGGCCTGAATTCCTAATAATATTCCAGATACATTTGGAAATGAAATCATTGAGACCAGAATAAGAATAATAATAGATGAGTGTCTTTCATTTAGTTGTATATATTTATCATTTTAAATTGATTTTTAAGAATTTATACTTCTTAAAAAACAAATGTGTAATTTTACTTCAGATTTCAGCTTTATCTTGAAACTTATGTTAGCCTAAACAGACTGTCAAAATATGAAATGGGTATTTTAAAAATACATTTTGATAATCTGTTCTACATGTGATTCCTTCAGCCAAAGTCTTGAATTTTTGAACTGTTAGAAAACAATATTTTTTGCTAAGAACCATATTCCTTAAAAACTTTAAACTTCTTTTTAGAGGCATAAGTAAGATTAATAAATTTCAAAGTAATAAACCCACTGAAACATATAATCTAAAAAGGTTTTAGGTATTATTATTGTATAATTATATCTTATTTATAATATTATTATTTGGAGTACATTAGTATCAAGTTCTGTTATAAAGCACTGTTTAAAAGAAAACAATGAAAAAGAAGAACAAAGTTGAATAACTATGCTATCTGATTT
Organism: Mellivora capensis; assembly: GCA_004024625.1. Taxonomy (NCBI): domain Eukaryota; kingdom Metazoa; phylum Chordata; class Mammalia; order Carnivora; family Mustelidae; genus Mellivora; species Mellivora capensis. The sequence goes on from PISX010014407.1 coordinate 2,177, forward strand.
CAGGATTCACAATAAAGCTCTAGTGATCAAGTCAGTATGTACTGGCGTAAGGACAGACACAGAGATTAAAGCATCAGAATAGAGAACCAGATTAGACCTACAAACATATGGGCAATTGTTTTTTTGACAAAGATCCAAAGGGAGGAACGATAGTCTTTTCAATTGCAAGAAACCTGAACCTCTGTCCATATCTTAAATCATACCCCAAAATGAACTCAAATGGATTGTAGACACATATGTAAAGCTGAAAGTATAAATTCCTAGAAAAAACATAGGAGAAATTTTTGTGACTTTGGGCTAGGCCAAGCTTTTTTGGATAGGACAGAAAACTCAGAAACCATTAAAAAAGTGATAAATTAAACCCCATCAAAATTAAGAACTTGTACTTTTCTTGAAGACCCAATATAAAAAAAAAAAATTAAATGGCCCAAATCCTAAACACTGGCAACACCAAATGCTGGTAAGAATGTGAAGTAATAGGAACTTTCATTTATTGCTATTGGGAACGCGGCATTGTGTAACTACTTTGGAAAACGATTTTCACTTTTTTACAGACTAAATGTACTTTTACCATATAATCTAGCAATTGTACTCCTTGTATTTACCCAAAGGACTAAAAACTTCTGTCTATACAAAAACCTCCACCCATATTTATCCTACCTTTATTCATAATTGTCAAAACTTGAAAGCAACCAAGATGTCCTTCAGTAAGTGAATGGGCCAGAGAGTGGAATATTACTCAGCACTAAATAGAAATGAACTGTCAAGCCATTACAAGACATAGCAAAACCTGAAATAAGCCAATCCAAAAGTGAAATGCATGATTCCAACTATATGGTATTCTGGAAAAGGCAGAACTATGAAGAGAGTTTAAAAAAAAAAATCAGGGGGGGCCTGGGTGGCTCAGTGGGTTAAGCCTCTGCCTTTGGCTCAGGTCATGATCCCAGGGTCCTGGGATCAAGCCTCGAATCGGGCTCTCTGCTCAGCAGGGAGCCTGCTTCCTCCTCTCTCTCTCTCTGCCTGCCTCTCTGCCTACTTGTGATCTCTCTCTATCAAATAAATAAAATCTTAAAAAAAAATCAGGAATGTCTGGGTGGCTCAGTCGGTTAAGCAGCTGCCTTCAGCTCAGGTCATGATCCCAGGGTCCTGGGATCGAGTTCCACATCGGGATCCTTGCTCCTCAGGGAACCTGCTTCTCCCTCTACCTCTACCTGCCACTCTGCCTGCCTGTACTCTCTCTCTCTCTGACAAATAAATAAATAAAATCTTAAAAAAAAATCAGTGGTTAACCAGAACTTTCAGGTGAAGGGATGATCAAATGGAGCCCAGAGTCCATGAAAATTCCCTGTATGATACTACAATGATGACATATCCTAATACATTTCTGTAAACCTCTAGAATGTACAACACCAAGAGTGAACCCAAATGTAAACCAGGGTGACTATGATATGTCAGTGTAGGTTCATCACTTGTAACAAGTGTACCTTCTGATGAGAGATGGTGTTAGTGGAAGAAGCCATGCGCGTGTGTGGCATAGGATATATTCGGGACATCTCTATGCCTGCTTCTCCCTTTGGCTGTTAAAACTTCTTAGAACTGTTTAAAAAAAAAAAGGAAGTGGTAAAAAAATACGACAGGGAGAATATTTGGAAAACATATATTTGATATAATGTTTGTATACAGAATATATTTTAAAAATTACAAGAAAACAAGTAGCCCAGTTTTTTAAAAAGCCAGATTTGAGAAGATACTTCACAAGACAAATGACAAGACCAGCCCAGGAAAAGATGCCCAATTTCCCTGTCCATTAGGGGAAGACAGATTGCCACAATGGGATTCCCCTACACATCTGTTAAAATGGCTGATGAGAACGCAGAACCAGTGGAGCTCTCCTGCCTTGCCTATGAGAATGCCGAACTGTCACAGTCACTTCGGAAAACAGCCCGGCAGTTTCTGATAAAAAGGAAACATACACAACAAACATACTTACGACTCAATAACCTTACAATCTCTTATGCAATCTTAATCTCTTATGCAAGAGAAGTGAAATTACATGTCCACACAAATACCCGGATGTGGATGGTCATAGTAACTTTATTCATAATTGTTAAAAACTGGACACAATCCAAATGTCCATTACAGTGAGTGAATAAACACACGGAAGTACTTCTGTACGGTGGGATACTGCTCGTCAATTTTTCAATGTATCTGTATCGAGTTGTCCCTTTATCGATAAAAAAGAATTAACATGCACAAATGAAGATGGGTCTTAAACTATTATGCTAAATGAAAGAAGGCCACACAAAAATCCACATACTGTATGGTTCAATTTTTATGACATTTTAGCAAACACAATCTCATACGGACAGAAATCAGATCAGTGTAAGCCAGGATCTGAGGTTAGGGGAAGCAGACTGAAGACTTTATTATTATAAAGAATAATAAGGGAAGACATTTTAGGGAGATGAAAATATTTTATGTGTTGGTTGTGGTTGTGGTTACACACTTAGTAAGTTTGTCAAAACTCCTCGAGAACTGTGTCTTTTCAGGTATTTAAATTATACCTCAATAAACCTGACCTTTTAAAAAAAACCATAGGTTTTGATTAAGAAAGAGCTAGATTGGTATGTTATTACAGAAGATGCTGACCTTGTGACCTTGAACAAGTTTCTTAACTTTGAAATGTTAGTGTACCTCTCTTTGTGTTAGTCTATGCCAAGTGTTGAGCACAGAGCCTCCTTCTGAGTTTTAGTGATTACAAAAAGAATAGGGATGATCACTATATCACATAGTGAGCTGAGTGGAAAGTGGGGGTGGGATAGAGGTGATGGGTACAAATGTAACTCTTCTCTAGGATGAACAGGAAAAACCCATGCACCCCACCACTTCCAAAACCAGGCTCATCTTACCAAATAAATTCTTACAGCTTACAGAAAGTAATTTAAAAAGTTTCATTGCCAACACAGGAAAAATATAAACTATAAATATATGTGTGTATATCATATACAGTTTGTTAATTGGAGTGTGAATGCAGTAGAAAGAGGGTATGAGTAATAGGTGGCTTTAGCCAAATTTAGTCTAGTCAGATCCTTGTTCTGCCAATATACCTCAAGCTTAAATGGTATCACTGAAGCTGTTTCAGACTTGAATTGCTCCAAAGCATTATCCCCGTGCCAACTAGGCTGAAATCTGGTGGTAGTACACTTCTGCAGCCAGATATTTATTTACAGCCTCACTTAAGCCATGCATAACTTTATAAGCACTTATAAAGCTACACTCACAGACAATTTGTGAAGCAAACGTATGCTGGGAAATAAGCAGTTTACGATATGAAATACATTTTTATATGGAGAAGGTTGTTGGAGATTGTGTGGTTAATTAAACGATCAAGCTCATGGATCACCACACACAACTACGAACACGAGAGTCGTAACCACTTTTGGTGACTTTTTGTTTCACATTTGACTCTGTGATTAGATGAATTTACCTCCCTACTGCACCTAAGTAGTAGTGAGCCTATCCTCTTCCGTTCCTGGAATCTAATAACAGAAAAGAAATTCTACTTATTGACCACCCCTTTAAAAAACAGATTTGGGGGAAAAAAAGAAAAAATAAACAGATTTGGGGTACAGAACTAGATTCTCTCTGTCTCCCAAATCCATGTTTGTTGTCTGTTTTCGATCACGTCTTGACACCTCTCTTTCATATGCTTCTCCTGTTTGGGAGAGGGGTAGTGCATGTTTGAGGGGTAATTATAATTGTTTTTGTTTTTAAATCCAAGGATTTGAGTGTTTAAACGCTAGATGTGTGTACTGTCTATACATATACAAATATGTGTTTATAAATTAGCATCTAACAATAATGAATTAACAGCTGAGTGCCTGTGGCGTGCCCACTCTTGTCCATAAATCATAAGCAACTTGACCTAAGGCTAGGCAGTGGTTGGTTTGAAATTTCACATTAAGACTAACTTTTCATTACAAGTCAATCAAAAGTGAACTCACTCACACAGTTCTGACATTCTGATGCAATTCAAGAGGGAAAACATTATTAAAATTATAAAAATAAGCTATCCATTCATATTTTCAGTAGTTTGAACCATGAAAGCAGCATAAGCACATTATAAAGGAAACAGTTACCCATAATTTCATTTTCCTTGGAAAACCATTATTGTCTCATAGCCTTCTTCATATCTGTGTGACTTTTGCAGTGTCTGTCTCTTAAAAAACAAAACATACCTGAATTTCTAAAGGAGGAGTTTGTAAACTTGGACATAAGGTCCAAATTCAGCCAGCTGCCTATTTTTATACAAACCACAAGCTAAATTAGATTTTATGATATTAAATGGTGGAAAATCAAAAGAAACACTATTCTATGACGTGAGAAAATTCTATAAAGTTCAAATTGCAGTGTTGATAAATAAAATTTTCTTGAACTACAGTCATGCTGATTTCTTTATGTATTGTCTGCGGCTGCTTTTTAGCTTCATGGGGCTGGCAGTAGGTTAAGGCATGTGAGGCATTGACCTTGGGCACAGAATTTAAGGGGGTGCCCAGAAACTCGGTAATGAAGATAAATAATATTCTAATGGCAATATTTTACAACTCAAAGCTAATGCCAAAAATTCTTGATAAACAAAATATCAAAATTTTATACAGGGCTGCATGAGTACTGTAATGGCAGAACTGAGTGATTAGACCAGGACTATGGCCTATAACACCGAAACCATCAATTGTCTGGGTTTTACCAGAAGAGTTTGCCAACTCCTGATCTCCAGCATTTAGTCCCTACTACTGTTTTCCTGTTTTCACCAAGGTTTTCTTCTTTAGTATCAATCAGATCAATAACATTTCTGACCAAGACATTCCATGCCAAGGCTCTTTGTCAATCAGAAGAGAGGATATAAACCAAATGAAATATATTTGATTAGCAATATGACAGGCATGAACTGTTCTCATTGTGAGTGTGGTTTTCTTTAAGAAAAGGAGGAGGAACGTAGGAGGAGGAATCATGCCATGTGACCCAGACAGAATTCTGTGTGAAAGGCTGGCTCTAACATGGTACCAAGTAAGACGGGAGGCAGGGGTGGGCATAAACTTATAGAGAGCACCATTCTACCAGACGTTACCAAATACTGCTTGCTTAAAAAAAAAGTAGTTGTTAACTCATGTGTGGTACCAGGTTATTCTGCACCATAATTTCACTCTGAGGAGGTTCAGGATACCAGCCACCAAACCTTAGGTATTATTTAAATTCTGAAAAGGAGGGGCACAGACTCTGCCAAGGATCTGCCTACACTTTTCATCTTCAAGAGCTAGTTGCCTAAAAATGGTGGCTAAGTCCTTAAACCAAGTGCTAAGTACTAGAGGTGAAATGCCATGTAATGAGATTAAATATCAGGGAGAAGTCTCAAAACCTGATTTCTACAGATTATTGTTTAAATTCTTTTTTTTTTTTTTTTAAGATTTTACTTATTTATTTGACAGGCAGAGATCACAAGTAGGCAGAGAGGCAGGCAAAGAGAGAGGAGGAAGCAGGCTCCCCGCCGAGCAGAGAGCCCGATGCGGGGCTCGATCCCAGGACCCTGAGACCACGACCTGAGCCGAAGGCAGAGGCCCCAACCCACTGAACCACCCAGGCGCCCCTATTGTTTAAATTCTTATTTGTTGTTCTGAACTCTATTTTTCCACCTGTTGGTTTTTATAAACCACTTGTGTCTCAACGCTGTTAAGGTGAACTTACCCAAACTTACCACTTACCCAAACAAATCTTTGCTACTAATTTGCCAGAAGTCTTTTCTTACCGTACAGAGTCTTGAAAAAATTCTTCATAAGGGCACACATGGAATTTCTTGCACCCTAGGAGTCGTTCTGCTTTGCAAAGATCTTGTGCTGCAATAAGGATATGTGCATTTGTTACCTGAACGAAGTTACATTTTGCCTGTTTTTCTAAACCTTGTACTAAGAACGCCTGAGGTTTTAATTTTTGTTCCTAATAAATATATCAAGCTTGCATATTATATTCCCCAATAGCCACTTACTAAATATTTGAAGAGATACTCAGCTTTTATATTGTGTAAAGTCATTTCGGACACAAATATAAATCTTTCAAATATACAAAGGTCTTACATATTCTTTAAAATATTTGATTATACAGGCCTGCAACAAATTAAGAAAGATTTTTTTTGAGGACTATTGTATAGTCATTATATTTTTAGATGATAAAGATACTTTATTTCTGCAACTTATGGTTAACACTGGTGATTATGACATTTATTTGTGCTTTTTAAAAATTGGTTGTTAGATATTCTGAGTGGTGATATTTATAAACATTCTCAATTATAGACAGTCTCAATTCTGATGCATCAACTCAATTACCTAGCATGGTTGAATCAAATAGCAGCTTATTAGAACTTCAATCTTTATGGTCTGTCACCAGAAATTCATCATTTATGAAAACAAAATACTTAACAAATTCCAGAATTGAAAATGACAAACATTAGAAAAAATATGTCAAGTTTAACATTGTAAAATTACTCAGATATTATGATATATGCCTAAGAAAAGTATGACTTCTCTGTTAGGTAGAATCACTACTAAGTGCTCAGAGTCTGGCTCACCATTATATATATGCTGCATATATGCAGTGAATTACTCATAGTAATCTTTTTTTTTTTAAGATTTTATTCATTTATTTATTGGAGAGAGAGCACACACATGAAAGGGGGAAGGTCAGAGGGAGAAACAGACTCCCTGCTGAGCAGGGAGACCAATGCGGGGTTCGATCCTGGAACTCCAGGATCATGACCTGAGCTGAAGGCAGTTGTTTAACCAACTGAGCCACCCAAGTGCCCGCAAGTAGTACTCTTTTAATGATGATTCGTTGAATAAATGAACTCAATACATTGAACAAACACTGATAAAACCGTATTGAGGCATGCTATCATTGTGGACCTTGCCAGAGTCTCATCAAGCATTTTAAAGTCCAGGGGCGCCTGGGTGGCTCTGTCGGTAAAGCATCTGCCTTTAGCTCAGGTCATGATCCTGGGGTCCTGGGATCCAGCCGAGGTGCTTCTGGCTCTCTGCTCAGTGGGGGGGTCTGTTTTTCTGTTTCCCTCTGACCCTCTCCCCACCCCCATTCATGTTTGCTCTCTCTCTCTCTCAAATAAAATCCTTAAAAAAATAAAAAATAAATAAAACTAGAGCCTACGTTAGAAATGTGGATAGATAAATAATATACATATAGAAAATGTGTAATAACTCTGTAAGTAAACTCAGATCCATGCCTAAAAAGAGTCAGGAGGTTTTTTTTAAAGGCTTTATGTCTAAGGGGGGCTGTAACAGTACTGGTCTTTTCTATTTCAATGGCCATTTGGATTCAGAGTAAAATTTAAAGTGGAATCTCTTAAGGATGAAATAAATGTCCCTTGTATTGAGGGTCATCGCTCTGCTTGGCTGCTGGTGAAAGGTAGGCCCTGTTCTGTGGCTTCCATGGATAGTGCCTACACCATATAAGTCATTGTCGAAAAGTGGTCTCAGTGGCTTCCATGGATAGTGCCTACACCATATAAGTCATTGTCGAAAAGTGGTCCCATTAATAACTCCTGAAACCAAAGGATTGACCAATGGATACCACTTACTGAGTACTAAGGAAGGAATAATATATGAGGTTCTTGAGAATCTTGAACAGATTTAATTCCACCTATACCGTTGGAATATTTTCTCTTTGGTCAGAGACACACACACATCTGGGAATACAAAGAAGAGTTTATTTTAAACTGTTTTGTTTTTTTTAAAGATTTTATTTATTTATTTGACAGACAGAGAGGCACAAGTAGGCAGAGAGGCAGGCAGAGAGAGAGGAGGAAGCAGGCTCTCCACGGAGCAGAGAGCCCGATGCAGGGCTTGATCCCAGGACCCTGAGATCATGACCTGAGCCGAAGACAGAGGCTTTAACCCACTGAGCCACCCAGGCGCCCCAGAAGAGTTGATTTTAAAGAATCTAAAATATCCGTTGTAATGAAGTACTTGAGGTGCTAAAAAAAAAAAAATTGAAAAGAAAACATTCATCTGGGAGTCAGAATATGTGAATTTTGTTTCAGCTGTGCTAATTACTGGCTGTGTGACCCTGGGCTGGTCACATCAACTTTCGAGCCCTTAACTTTTTCATCTCTTAAATGAAAGATGTTGCAGAGGGATTTGATGATCCTAAGCCCTGCATGTAAATCATAGTGGAATCTACAGAAAGCAATCAAGGCAGGAGAGTACGGAAGAGGTACCTGAGTTCTGTTTGTAATTAAAGAGGTTGGCTATCAAAAGTTGGGATGCGAGAACCGCTCAGGGTGCGCATGCCACACACAGTTTCCGGCTCCAAGGAAAGCTGCCTTCTCTCACGCAATTTGCCAGCTCGCTTCTTTGTTTTTTTTCTGATTCTTATCCACAGGACACTGCAATCACTTGCTAGTTTGTGTTGTATTTGCTCAGAGTAATCATATTACCTCCAGCGACTTATGATGTGGTCCTAGGATGTGGCAGGATTTCAGCTGCAGGAAAGAAAAGGATCAATCTGAGCATTCTTGAGAAAGATTGCAAAACTGCTTTTAGTTCACATACTGTATCTCTCGTGTGAGATTTCTTTTAATGAGGAAAAAGCGATTTTTAAAAGGAGGAACTCGGATGTTTCCTAAAGCAACATTCAAAGCAATTAAATGGAGCTTTTTAAGCAACATGATCTTTTTCACTCTCTCAAGCTCCTCTTTAGCCTTAAGTAAAAAACCAAAAGAGACCTTTGAAAAATGACGATTTTTTTTTATATTTAATATGTGATCTTTTCATGTTTCTGCTGTTGTAGGCTTTTGAGCTGTCTAACAACTATAGCTATGTAGCCAGAAGAAGGGCAGACTTGTCTTATATCCTGTGAAGAGGTGTGACACCTGAAGTGTGACAATGAAAGAAAACATAAGAATTCTATGAAAGGTTTGACTACAGAGAATATGGGGCCAAGACCTTCATCTAACCTTGGATACACATTATTCTTAATAATGCATACCGGTCTCTCTCTCTCTTTTTTTTTTTTGGTTTTTTTTTTTTTTTTTTTTTGGCCAACTTTAAGTAGTGAGCTTACGGAAATTGATGATATTTTACAGAAACAGATTTAAAAAAAAAAAGCATAGTTCTGTTTCCTGTATCTTTCACAGTTCTTTAATTTGAGACATATCACTTTTATCTCGTCTTGCTTTAACACCAGATTTGGTTTAATTAAATTTATGTCAAATGAACACATGAAACGAAAGAAAAATCAGAAAGCCTGCAGTTGCCCATTAGTGAGTCAGTGACTGCAGTGAAAGGCTTTTGAAGCCTGGCTTACTGCCAGGACAAGCTTGCAATGATGCTCGGAGACACCCATGATGCTTTGAAGGGAAGGACTTAGCTGGCCTGAGCCTGCTCAGTGGAATGAGTCAAAATCCTCATGGGCTGGATGTAAAACCTATAATAAGTCTTCTGTCTTCAAGCATTTACCTGTCAAAAGAGTAGGGGGTGTAAAACCACAATCCATAGAGAAAATTCATTGTACTAGACCCATTTATTATTATTATATTATTATTATTATTATTATTATTATTTTATGTGGGTGGTTTTGTTCATCTGTTTAGAAAGCAACATGCCAAGCCTTTTGAGAAGTAGTGCCATAGTGTCTCCAGAGATACTCTGCCAAAACGGTATTTAACTGAAGTTTTTCTAATTGACATAACTGTCATTGAGTCAAATAATGTATGCCGTTAGAGAATATAAAAAGAATAACCTTTAGGAACTAATATTTAGAGCTTTGCAAATGTGTCACTGTTAAAACACCTAAGTTTAAAAATAAGTGAAGCCCCAAATGTTTTGACACTCTTCTTAAAACGCAAAGTAAAGTATCACATCTCATATTGCTTCTGATGCCACATGTTCTTTGTGTTTTTATACTTGAATACATTTAATACATCCAGCCCCAGCACCCCCATATAAAAGTATATTAAAGGATATACCAATCAAATATAATGTTTTTTTTATTTGGTTTTTGCATTCAGATGTTTTTCTTAAGGGGTAATGCTTATCGGAATCTAACCCAGAGGTTCATTTGCCTTTTATATTTTCATATTTTAGACATTAAAGCCTTTAAAAAAATTTTTAGATTTTATTTATTTATTTGAGAGAGAATGAGAGAGAGAGAGAAACAGAAGCTGAGGAGGGTTAGGCCCTCACAGAGCAGAGAGCCCAAGGACAAAGGGCTCAATCCAGGACCCCAAGATCATGACCTGAGCCGAGGGCAGACACTTAACCAACTGAGCCACCAACGTGCCCCTAGACATTACAGTCTTGACACAAACTTTCAACAATAAAATAAATAAATCATTATGCAGCAGCGGGGTACACCAAGCCTTAGTAAAACAAGATATGTAACAACAGCGAGCTTGGTGAACATCCAGAAATATCAAAGGGACTAAGAAAGGCAAGAGCAAGCTCTTCGTCCGTCCGTCCATCCTTCCTTCCTTCCTTGTTTTCTGGTCCTATTTGAAAATAACTGAAACAAAGAAAAGTATTATCTGAGGGGCTGCACCAATCCAGCAATCCCAAGAATCATCAACGTCCTTATTCGCTTTCGAATGCACTGTTTTGCTCGTCTAACACAGCTGTGCCGTCTCATATTTTCTACTTATTTAGGGTCTGCTTTTTTTTTCTTCTTTTTTCTATTTAATTTATAGCTGAACAGAAATGTCAGGCAAATTAGAAGTAGAATATTCCCAGGGTTGCTTCTGTACCATTCGAACATGTTTCCATTTACAGAGCCAGTGCCTCTTGGCAAGTTGTGGAGTGTGAGTCCGCACCAGAGCACCACACTAAGAGGTGCCTTTGGGAGAATATCGTCTTGAGAAGAGAAAGGATTTCTGTCTAGAGCTGAATATGAGACATCGTATCTTGGCCAACAGCAAAGTCCTTAATTTTGTGGAATTTGTGAAAATGTGTTTGGCTGGATTCTGCCACTTGCCTCTAGTTGGATATTACTAGTCTTTTCATTTTCATGAGATCAAATAAGATATAAAAGTATTCAGTGTTTTCAAATTCCATAGGATATAGTACAATCCTAGTAATATAAGAAAAAAGATGGGTTTAATTTGCATTCACATTACCTGTGATGAGGTTAAAAATGTGAGTTCATATTCAAATAATTCACTTCTTAAAACCCATACCTTTCTTTGTTCTCAATATATACATTTAACATTTAAAATATTTTATAACACCAATACATACTTCTCTCAAAAAAACTTTAATTATAATTAAAAAGGAAGAATTTCATGTTGATGAAATAATCTTCAATTATTCAGTATTAATTCAGCATTCTTACTGCCATATGTATTTTTCTTCATGAAAAACTTGTCAGTTCCTTCAATAATTTTGTTTAGTAAAAGATAAATTATCTGTTACAAATTGCACATGATCATAGTAATTGAGAAGAATCTTAAAATGCTCTAAGAGCTATTTGATAATAAAAGTTTTAAGAAATTGAATCTATTTGTGAACATGGTGATAGCCTTGTTTACTTGTTTTTGATTATGTTAAGGTATTATTAGATGTCTGCTTTGTTTTATTCATGAAGACTTTCTCTAAGAGTTACAGGAGAAAACTAAGCAAGCATTCAAAATTCTTAGAGATTGCTCAGGAATAGTTATTTCCTCTTGCAAAACATTTGTCCGATAAGCTTTTTAAAACCAGAATACATAACAACCTGACCACAGTACTGAGGCAAATTTTTACTATTTTTTTTAAATTTTGAATTATTCTAGTTATTGGGTAGTGCAGATTTTCCCTGTGGCACTACCGATCTCGCGTCTTTAGTCCACATTTTAAAACCAAATTGCCAGAAGTGTCTGAAAGGCTGTACTTCAGAAAAAAAAGAAAAGAAAAAAAAAAGCACTTCGGGGCCAAGCTTTTGCTAACACACCAAGCATTAAGAGATGAATCAAGGGCGTACAGAATGCTGAGAGCACCTTTCGCTCTGGAATCAAAGGCACGCCACGAGGAGTCAACATTTTGCCTGAAGTTGCTCTTTCTGGCTCTCCTGTTGCCTGTAATGAAGTAGCTAAAAGGACATTTGGGACAATCCTGGGCCAAGCAGAGCTGTCTCAGATCCACCTAAAGAATCATAGCCAAAAGGAAAAAAAAATGATTCTGAGAAATATCTCAATCCAGTTCTCTGTATTTGTCCACAGAGAGTAAAATGTGTGCAGGCACGGCCCACGGCTCTGGGAGTAGAATTTGACATTCAGTCAGCTGCTCCTGGATAGTCTCCAGTAAATTGCCACCCACTCAACCTCTGCCTTCGTCGTGATCCCGCTGATGCGAATTTAGGAGTCTGGGTTTCATTAGGGTGCAAAGTCCCCAGTTTTGTGTTTGATGGTTTCCTCAGTTGCTTACTCAAAGAGGAAGGGTTAGGATGGAATGATGAGAGAGAAAAAAGAGGAGCATTTAACCATTTAAAAATGACCCTAGAAGACTTTTTATAGCCACATGCTTCTTCTACCAGCAGTACGACTGACAGGCGGGCATTCCTACGGATGCTTTTCCAGCTCAAAGTAAGGATTAATACAGAAGTCCTGATATTCTGATTATGTCAGTGCCAGCAAAGTGCCTTCCGGATAACACTTCTGGAAGAAAATTGCTCACAAGTGCCATTTTTTCATTTATGTTCATACAATGAAGCAAGTAAATCAGTACATGGATATGAAGTATTTGGAGCATTGGGGAAGCCAATATTACACCAATTTTTTGTCATATAATCAATAACATCCCTAGTTTTAGACAAGACACTAAATTGCAAAGACAACCCTAAATTCCCAGCACCTTTTCCATAAATTCTTTTTTTAAAATAATTAAAAGCATGAGGTATATTTTAATATTATCCTCCAAATAAAAGAATGAATAAGTAACTATTTTTTTAGGTTAAATAAATAGTTTCTCTCTTAGGTACCATTGAGAACAGAGGGTGAAAGGCAAGAAAATGTATTTTAAATATGATGTTAAGAGACACGATTATCCTTCATATAAAAGACACATATTTAAGTGAAATAAGGTGTATTATTTATGCAATTCGAACTTAAAGTGTACTCAACTTGAAGAAAGCATTTTTTTCTGTTCCTGTAACTGTCCACAGGAGAGCCCGCATCACTTTTATTTTTTAGAACAATAACTTGTTTTATCTGTTGTCAACATTGGTACATAAAATGCCTGGAGCATATTTTAGAAATCACACAGGGTTCTGTCTTTGAGTTCTGTCCTTACAGATCCCCTGGTTCTAACAATATCATCACGGAATATTAAAATATTCACAGCAAAGGGGCACACAAGTTTGAAGGTTGCAGTCAAACTGATTATACTAAGCGATAACACCAGGGTTGTCCCAACATAGAAGCTGACACGTCAAAAGGGGACATAATGTGTGTTTTCACAGGCAAAAGGTAAAGATTCAGTGCAGCAAGACAGCTGCCTTCCTGTGATCAGAGCTATTACGGAAAGAAAGGATTTTGATTAAGACCGTTCACTTCGCACAGAAGCAAATTTGAAGAAACAATAAGGGAGAATGTGCCCAATGCACACCTAAAATGTTAATTAATACATCTCCAGAAAGAGGAGCCACTTACGTTTCAGTTACACAGGCAGGGTGAATTCATGAACTTAGTTCAACGTTCCCCTTTGCATAGTTGGTGGGCTTCAACAAAAGGCAGCAATGAAGTCACTTACAGTTTGCAATTCAGCTGTCATGTGGAAGTCCGCAGTAGGTATGAGCAAAATATACAGTGCGGATACGTGGCTCAAGATTATACAGCGAAATCGAACTTTGCAACTGCTTATGCATAATTAACTATCTGGGACTAGCCTGCTCTGGTGTACCACTTTATAGAGTAATAAAAAATTAAACTAAAAATACAGACTCCTAGGTAACTGTGGTCACAGTAAAACTCTGTCTTCCTTTGCAAGCTTATTATTTCCTGAAGCTGTGGCTGACAGCTTCTATGAACACATATTTTTGCATATATTTTGTTTATGTGCGAGCCTTGGCATTTCAGCCATCTCCTGCTGAGGCCCCTTCCTACCATATGCTTCTGTTTTTCTTCATTAGGTGATGTGATCCCTTTTGACTGTTGCATGCATGTGAAAGGACAGTGGGCTTGGGGGAGAGAAGAAACCCGGCTTTAAGAGCGTGCACGTCAGTTGGCCTTCAGCTGTTCGGCACTGATTGCCTCTGACAAGTGTTGTAGCTACTCGTCCTAATGGATGCCTCTGCTTCAGCAGAGAAGAGGTGAAAAGGATGTAATTTCTAGTGAAAGAAAGCAACATGAACTATTATTTAATTACTGCCTAATATAAAACTCCCTGGGAGTCCCCGTTGATTTATAGTTCGAGCTTCTCCCTTTCTTTATTAATGAACAATCTAGTCTTTTAATGCAGTGCACTTAAGTCGCACCTGTTATTGATAGGGACTTTCCCATACAGAACAAGGCAAACAATCCATTTTGCTACTCTAAGCATATAGGCTTAAGTGCTTTATTTTCTTAAACATAGAACATGCTCTTTCACCCTGTAAAAAAAAGAACAAAAGAAAACAAAACAAAACAAAAAAACAAAAACAAACGACACTTGTGTTAGTGTTACCCAGCTTTATTTTTTCTGCTGGTCGAATTTTTTTTTTTTTTTTTTTTTTTTTTATTGCTCTGGGTACTGAACTTTTCAACTCTCTGGCTCCTAAGAATCAATTAAAATCCTCTTCTCCCCCCTCCCTCCTTCAGTCTTCACACTAATAGGGTGCTGAGTTAAGGAGACATAGTTTTTGTTTGGTTTTTTAGCCTCATGCAATTTCTGAATATGCCGAAGCTGATGTTCGTTGCAGTCCGTCTCTTACACAGAATTCACTGCCCTGCCGAGGACCCTTAACTTCCAAATCCGAGAGGAAGTAGTAATGCAAACCCGCTCTTCATTGTCAAATGACAGGGTATTTTGCAATCAAGTTGTTTCTATTCGTTTCTTTCATTGGGGGAAACAGTACAGGCAGAAACAAGCTCATGCGATGTTTTGGAATGAATGCTGTTTACTTTGCACACTGCACTGGCGTGGCCATTCAGAAGACAGCGAACTGCTCTAAGTAGTAGCTGGCTTCTGCTCACCTTTAAATCCATGGTAATAAGATCATATCATTTTTTTTCTTCTATACATGGTTTGTAGGAATTATATTGGTGAAGTTTCTTAATTTTTTTTTTTTTGCTACTACTTCTATCTTCCTTACCCAGTTTTGCTCAAGGATTATCCTTGCACTATCTAGACATATAGTACCTTATATCATTTATGCAAATATAGATCCAATATTTCACAAAAAGGCACATATTCACTTTATGAAAGCACATTGTGTCTGAGCCATAAGCTCACATGGAGAATAAAAGTTTCTGTATTATATATAGTCCATATGTTTACTTCAATCATTTTTAGCTCCTATTAATTTTTAAGCATTTGTCCTTCATTTTGCTATATCTTTAGGTAGTCTGGTAAAACCTTGAAAATTGTGGTTTCCTTTTAAATGCAGCCAATTTGCTGATTTGGATATTATAAGAAAACAGTTCATAAAGTGATGCTACACTCCAATGTTTTCCTACTCTACATTTTTGTGTTCCTGAAAAATATTCCCATCTGCCTCATTTATGTAAGTATATATAAAATCGAAACAGATACTCTACAAATGATATTAATACAACTTTATGTTAAAGGCTTATAGATTCTGTTCAGGGTTTTCCCAAAGCTAAATCTCTCACCTTTGATATAGATTCTAATGTTGTTCTTTATAGTAATGTAAAGAAATACTATTTTTATCCAATGACTGTCATAAACATAGAGCTGTGATTTATAGGAAGAGTGTAATGGGCGTGAATGCTATTGTCTATGCACTTTAGAATATTCTTTACTTGGGAGCAGAGTGTGAGTGTACAGTTTTTGTAAGCAATCCATTTCTTTTTTATTTACTTGCATTGCATAAATCAAATATTGACCCTCTTGGAGGAAGACAAGCTCTTGGCAGTTTCCAAAATGAAATGGTAGTAATGCCAAATGGAACAATTTATGCTCTGCATGCCAATTAAGCATTTTGACTCCTGATCTAAAATTTGATTGTTTGACACTAAGTGATAAAAATAGGGAGAAGAATTCACCAAATTTTGTCAAGGTAAAATTTTATTTTCAACTGTGCTGTACAATAAAAGAATGTTCTTTCTCTTCTCTAGAATTGCCATTACTATGTGTGAATTACTCAAAAAGCAACACGGAAGTGTTTTCTTGTGTAGTCCCTCATGAAAAGATGAAAAAATTAGAAATTGAATACTAATGTTTTTAATGTAAAATCAAGATTCATATAGTCCCTGATAATAATACATTAATATTTCTTCCTTTCTTCTTTATAAGTTTTTGTAGGGGGTGAAGCAAAAACATGATTATTAGAAAAGTAACTGTTTCCTTGTCTCATCTGGCCAAAAAAAAAAAAAAAAAAACTTGATTCATAATGAGGAACTGGGAGGTTTCATGCTATAGCGCAGCATAAAGTAAAACCTGCTGATTACATTCAAGGTCTAAACTCCATCAATAATAGAACTATAGCAAACATTTTAAAATTTGGGTCTTTTTCCCAAATAATATTAATTAATCTGATTTGGGGAGAGGAAATAGAATATTTAAAGATGCTGCATTTACTATAGAATTGATCATCCTCTACTTTAAGAATGTTTTGCATGGCTTATGACATTTTACATGTTTTTTATTTTTAAATGATTATTTATTTCTTTATTTGACAGAGAGAGAGATCACAAGCAGGCAGAGAGGGGGAAGCAGGTTCCCTGCTGAGCAGAGAGCCGAATGTGGGGCTCGATCCCAGGACCGTGAGTTCATGACCTGAGCTAATGGCAGAGGTTTAACTCACTGAGCCACCCAGGTGCCCTGACATTTTACATGTTTGAAAGAAAAGTGAACAATGAAATTCTTCTGTGAGGATGAATACAAAACTGTCTAAATCTGCATTTGCTAATGCAGAAGAAAGTTTATTGCTTAGTTCTGGAGGGAAGAAATTTCCCTTAAGTGATTTGGAAATGTTAATATTCTTTTTGCCTCTACTTTTTTAAAATATTTTTTTTTTTTATGAAAGAAACACAAACACACAACAAAAATAGGATTACTGCAACTGAATTTTAACAGGCTGCAATTGGCCCTCGGGCCAAACCCCTTAGTTTTAAATAACTAATATGTTTCTGACAAGGAAATTATTACAGAAAAGCTTCAAAACCTCTTATAAGATAAAATACTTTTTTTTTAAATTGTTTCTTCTCTCATCCTCATAAACAACAGTAAAATAATCAACATTTTAGGAAAATAGGTGACTTAAATTAGATTTTAAGTCTATGGAGTCTCAGAGCGAGTCATCTTTACTCAACTCAGTAAAAATCCTTGACAATATTTTAATGTCTTCAAAGCAAGTTCACATTTCTTCATGAGTACTGTGTAAATGATGCAAGGACTCACCCGAAGACAAACATATTAACACATGTCTAATTATCAAAGAATATTCATGAAACCAAACATACCTTGCTCTCATCTCTATAACGAAATTTATAAACTGAGAGAATTTGAACCCCACAAATGTTAAATGAACATTTAAAAAGGTAAAAATGTATTTCTAGCGATACACCAAATGGGATTTGAGTGGTAGCTAAAATAAAACCTTAGGTCTCCAAATGTCTATTTCAATTTGCTCTAATGACCAGAAAGAGTACTGCTGCTCAAAAATTCTGGTGGCACTGGGCGCCTGAGTGGCTCAGTGGGTTAAAGCCTCTGCCTTCGGCTCAGGTCATGATCCCAGGGTCCTGGGATCGAGCCCCACATTGGGCTCTCTGCTCGGCAGGGAGCCTGCTTCCTCCTCTCTCTCTGCCTGCCTCTCTGCCTACTTGTGATCTCTCTCTCTCTCTCTGTCAAATAAATGAATAAATCTTTAAAAAAAAAAAAAAGAAATTCTGGTGGCACTTTCTTCCAGGGATGCAACATGCATGAACTGTCCATGGATGGAGAGGTAGTGGTCATTTTAAGAGAAGAGACTCCACTCCCCCCCCCCCCAATTTTCAGAGAGCCGTGCTCACTCTCCAAGGGCTCTATAAGCTCTGTGTGCTGAAGACGCAATCCCAAATCCAGAGGAAAACCGTTAAGGTTTACAAACTACTTTTCTTAATCATCAAAAGTACAGGGGGTGGTATTCTTGCTTCATTTGTGGGTCCACTCCCAACTCCAAACAGATCTGAAACCATTACAACGCATGGCAGTTGGTCGATAGTGTGGAAAAACCTCATTTACTGACTGGCCAGACAGTTTTAAAACCTTCAGATTTTTCTAAGTCTGGGTTATTAACTGTCTGACTGTAATCACATCTTCACCATAGGGAGCTTCAAAAGCTTTTCATTTGCATTGAATCAGTTGCCTTCCTCCCTGTCTTTTTTTCCCCCTGGAA
Source organism: Mellivora capensis (assembly GCA_004024625.1). Lineage (NCBI taxonomy): Eukaryota > Metazoa > Chordata > Mammalia > Carnivora > Mustelidae > Mellivora > Mellivora capensis. The sequence goes on from PISX010014407.1 coordinate 20,741, forward strand.
ATAAGCTTAAATAATTCAACAAACTACACACATGGCTAGTGATTATTGAACCATTCTGAGACACTCGAGGCAAATGGACCATTATGTGGTGGGAATTAAAACTTTTTTCCCAGTCACTGGGAGGGTAGGTATTCATATATACAAATACATCTCTCTGCAGCACTTCTTCCACACTTGCCATTCTCCTAAAATAATATGAACACCTGTGGTTGTGCCGTAACTTTTACTCCCCAGTGCTTTTTCAGCAATTGTCAGGTCAGATAAAGAGCCTTGGGGTGTGCACGGATATTCCAGATTTCTTTGCCCAAGTATGGAGACTAAGTTACTTTAAAAGAAAATACAACACTTTTGAGAGCACAGATGAATAAGAATAAGCAAATTATTTTAATCATTCTAAACATTCACGATACTTAGATCAAAATATGATGAAGGGTGTTTGGCAACTTGATATGACTTAGCCTTAATTACAAATATTTATATTTGGTTAGGTCTCTGTGTAAAAGTATTTGTGGATATTTTGCACTTACAGCCACACAGGCTTTTGAATTATCCCAAACCTGGAGAATTACTTTGTAATTTATCTTGCCATCTTTTCTGTAGATGTTTGATGAATGTAGATGAAAACTCTAGGTCTTGTCACCCTAAGGTAGAAACTAGGGTTTTATGGTAGATTTTAACAAAGAAAAAAATTAATTTTGAAAGATAGAAATAATTTTTATTGATATAGTGCTTTTACTTCTCTAAGCAGATAGCAATAAAAAAGAATAAAAGAAAAATCATATATTTTCATAAAACAATAAATCTTCAATGTAAAATATCATAAAACATTGCATTACTGTCTTTGCCTGCAGACTAGAAAATTTATTGGGAATAGAGTTTTTTTTCTTTAAACATTAACTTTGAGGTCTTAAAGAATGAGTCATACTTCATCGCATAAGACTAATTCAAGTAATTTATTTAGTAAAGCATTAGTATCAGATATGGTATGTATCCTGACACCAATATTAAGGATATGCCTACGCTAGCAACTTCATGTAAGTATCTGTTGTGATCATTTTGTGATTACATATTTATTTGTAAATGATTTCAATTTTTGTTATTTATTTTAGTACTATTTAGTTTTGCATCCACCTTCCAGCCGTGTACAGCATTTGTCAAACTTAAGATACACTTGTCAAACTGTGATGTGTATAAAAATATATGGATGCGACAAAAGACTCATGTGTGTAAAATGAGTGATCAATGGCACCATCGGATGTTCTGTTTCTTGTATCTTTGATCCTCTGAGATCTTTTCCCTAATTCTCTAATCTGTTATGAGCCTGACTCATGACTGGCTCTTAACAAATACTTGGCTGTTGAATGAACTCAGGTACTATTCCTTCTAGGCTGATAGAACAGCAAGCAGTTCACAGCAATAAGTGTTTTACTGATTACAGTATTTTTATTTAAATATAGGGTTTTCGATTACATATTTTATGCTATTATGTCTTTGGTACTTTATCCCTGTGCTTGCTAATTCTTCCCAACAATGACTCCAACAACTTGAGCATCCTAACTCCTCTGGCATTATTCCTTTGTTCAAAAAAAGAGATTCATGTACCTATTGAGTGGTGGTGGTGGGGAGAAGAGGGTTATAGACAACTTTGAGCACTGGATTTTATTTATGTATTCTTTTCCTAAAACATTTATTTTTTTTAAATGTTTATTTATTTTATAGAGAGAGAGAGAAAAAAAGCATGTGCAAAGCAGGGGAGGGGCAGTGGGAGAGTCTACTTCTCCCACTGAGACAGAAAATCTCAAGCAGACTCTGTGCTGAGTGCAGAGCCTGACGTGGGGCTTGACCTCACAACCCTGAGATCATGACATGAGCAGAAACCAAGAGACCAAACCTTAAGCAACTGAGCCACCCAGGTGCTCCTTCCTGAAACATTTTAGATACTTTTTTCAGAGTTCATAGACCCATTGAAATCAACCCATGAAGTGCAGATAAAAAGTACCTAATATAAGGGGATCTGTTCACATTGGAGCATTGATTTAAGACAAGGGATGTGACACTATCAGCTCTAATGCACAAGATCTAATGCACAAGATCAGCAAACTATGACCCTCAAGACAAATCTACCTGCTACTTGTTTTTATAAATAAAGTTTTATTAGAACAAACTCAGCCTATTCATTTACATACTTTATCTGGTTGTTTTCATGCTTAATAGCATTGTTGAGTAGTTGCAACAGAGAGCAAATGGCTGAAATCTACAACAATTATTATATGGCTCTTCACAGAAATCAGTTTGATCAACAGTGGACTAAAAATATAATCTAAATACAGTGAATTTTTTGTGTTATTCAGGAAGACAAGACTCAAACTGAATATGAATTATGAAGATGAATGGATAAAGAAGATGTGAGATATATGAATACTTACCATTTACATTGATGTGGATGGAACTGAAGGGTATTATGCTGACCAGAGTAAGTCAATCAGAGAAAGACAACTGTCATATGATTTCACTCATATGTGGAATATAAGAAACAGTGCAGAAGAGCATAGGGGGAAGGAGGGAAAACTGAATGGGAAGTCATCAGGGAGGGAGACGAACCATGAGAGACTCTTAACCATAGGAAACAAACTGAGGACTGCTGGAGAGAGGGAAGTGGGAGAGGGGGATAGGATAAGTGGGTGATGGACATTAAAAAGGGCACATGATGTGATGAGCACTGGGTGTTATATGCAACTAATGAATTACTGAACTCTACATCTGAAACGGATAATGTACTGTATGTTGGCTAATTAAATTTAAATTAAAAAAAAAAGTCCAAACTGTATAAACATGATAGTGTATAAACATGATAGATGATCCCACAAGGATTAGGGGTGCCTCAAATAAAATCATTACTAAGTTATCTTGACTTAAAATATTTTGAAACAAAAAGGGATATTAATATAAATAGTTGTCTATAAAATATAACTGATTTTGACTTTACAAATGTTTAAATTATAAAAATAAGAATAATAATAATATGATTGTACCAATTTACCAGGAACATCTAAATAATATCATACAGTTCAGATATCACATTTGAGAGAATTAACAAAATAATATTTCGTTTTGTTTTTCCCTGGAATGAGACCAAGATGATGAGAATAGAAAACAATAAAGTTAGAAGAAACCATTAAGGAAACAAGGATGTTTAGCGTGGAAAAGAAGAGATGGGAGGGTAATAGAGGAGAGGTAGAGGGAAATGATAACTGTTCTCAAACATTTTATTTTTTTTAAGATTTTATTTTTTTGACAGAGAGAGAGACCACAAGCAGGCAGAGAGGCAGGCAGAGAGAGATTGGGGGGAAGCAGGCTCCCTGCTGAGCAGAGAGCCCAATGTGGGACCCGATCCCAGGACCCTGAGATCATGACCTGAGCCGAAGGCAGAGGCTTAAACCACTGAGCCACCCAAGCACCCTGTTCTCAAATATTTTAGTCATCTTTGTAGAAGGTGGAGTTTAATTTGTTACCCCGGAAGCTGTGGTATGTTGGCAAACTGGTTCTTGGAAGGAAAATAGCCCCATTAGTATGGTTCTCAGTTCTTGTGGTGCAAGCATTCCCACCATGGCTGATTTCAGCTACCTTGGAAGTCATTGAATGAAGAGCAGAGAAGAGATGGACCCCGTTGGCTTTCCCAAGCACCTCAAGACCAGCACTAGCACACCATTATAGAAGGCAAAGTAAGACTTAAAACTACAGGGAGGAAGCATGGCTCACCATAAGAAACTTAAGATTGCACTGGACTTCCTCAGAAGACTGTAAATTCCTTTTCTGAGACTGTTAAACAGAGGCCTTGCTTATAAGTCCACTAATTGACAAAAGCACATAAGAGTATGTGCTTCCTAAATCTCATGCAATTGTTTATGATTCTGTGATATTTGAAGATTTGCTAAATATGCTCTTAAGCACTTCTGCCATTTTCATTCTGAGATAAAGTTTCAGGTATTATAATCTCATGAGAATAAGGGAGGTCTCTGTTGATTTCAAGCCTTATATAAAAGTCTACAAAATGCTAAATTGATAATAAACTTCTTAAACATAGATATATTCAAAGTTGTCAAAAAACATGAATTTTACACATATCTTTGTATAAACTTCTCATTTTATCTCAGGTTGACTCTCTCAAGATACCAAAATTGCATTTATTTCCTTTTGTTGTAAGCATCTTTTTGATATGGAGGGTGTTGTTTGTAAAACCCGAGGAGATAATTGGAGGTAGCATCTTATACTTGTTTGCCTGTGGCTTCTTGAGGGAAGGCTTTTCAGAAAAATTCCCCAGACATGTCTGAGATGCTATGGGAGGATGCCTAAATATATCATTGATCCATAGGATCTGCTTTCTTAGGTGACCAAAGGAAAAAATAGTCTCAAGGTTGCCTTTCTCTCAAAAATCCAGTTCTATAAAATAAAAAACTAACAAAATAAGACGCATTTCTCACCAAATTGAAATATTAAAAGTGAGGGCAGGTCTTCACTGGTTTTGTTGGTTTCGCTATTTCCTACATTTTCAGAACTGAACTTTTATTAGGGTGGCCTTGTATGTTGAGGAAGAGCTGGACTTTGCAGGATCTGGAAGATCTGGAAGATGCGGGAGCACCGCCTTTGTGGGGACATGTTAGTAAGAGTCTCCTTACTAATGATTATTTGTGGAGTGAGTATATGGTATAACCCAAGCCAATGACAATGGGGAAAATCTGCTCTTGGTATTCAGGGAAAGGAACAAAAAGACATTCTCTTTTCAGCTGTTCCAATATATAAGTATGAGATTCTTCGGGCTGATCCAGGCATTCTATGATTATGAGTAGGCAACTCAAAAAACATCATTTCCAGGATGGAAGAGCATAATCTAGGAAGAAACTGGATGCTGGATGATGCTGTTAAATCACTGGCTTAGTCATTCTAACCTTCTGCTTCTGACCTTCTTGTGTAAAATAAAAAGGAAGATGACATAAAGACTTTACAAACAAACGAAAGCAGAGAAAATTATTTTCCAGAATAGAAACACTATAAGAAATATCCAAAAAAGTTCTTCAGGCAAGGGTACGATACCAGCTAAAAATTTTGATCTAAACAAGAAATGAAGCTATCAAAATTTGTACAGTAAGAGCAAACACATGAATTTTTTATTGTTTTTAATTTCTATAAAAGATCATTAAATGTCTTTAAGGAAAAACAAGAGTATGGATGTATTGTTTGCTTTATAACATATAGAGAAATAACATCTGACAATAATTAATCAATTGATGGGAGAGAAGAAATTTTAAGTATACTATTTTAAAGTTCTTATACTCCATGTGAAGTGGTATAGCATTAATTGATGATTAGCCTTGACAAGTTAAAGATGTGTCTTGTAATCTTTAAGCAATCACTGAAAAATTAAAAAGAGGTATAACAAAATAAGCCAGTTATGGAATCATTTAAAAATGCTCGAGAAACCCAAAAGTGAAAGACAAGAAAAAGAAAACCAAAAAGATCAAATAGAAAGCAACTAGCATGAAATCCAGCCATGTCAATAAATGTACATAATCTAAATAACCCTAAGTTAAAAGACAAAGATTGATAAATCTGATAAAACAGCAAGATTTACCTATGTTTATAATAAGATTATTTAAATATAAAGGCACAGATGGATTAAGGTAAAAGGATAAAAAGAAGATATACCATGAAAGTCCTATCAAAATGTTTAGAATGGCGACATTAATATTAGAGAAAGTGGGCATTAAAACAAGCAATATTATCAGTGATAAGGAGAAACACTACAAGAAGATCAATTAATCAGTAATCTATAATGATCCTAAATTTATATATGTCTAATAATAGGTTCTAATTTTGAATTCAACATGTCCTAAAAACATTCCCATTTTGGACACAATTCTTTGCTTCAGAAATATGTTTTATTCCACAAGAAATCATCATATCCTGCACATCCACTAACATAATTAAAGATCTTAGTTTATATTTGGTGAAATACATTTCCAAAATAGGAAATAATATGAATAACTATTAATTATTTTTTTCTTTTTTCTCTGGTGTTTGGGCAGTTTGATACCTTTGAGAGCAGAGGTGTTCAGAGTTGTACCTTTCAGAATGCTTGGGTTCAGAGATGGGTCTTGAATTTGTTTCTTAGAATACCGAATCTGAAAACTTAGGCAGAATTAAGAAAACTCAATCTGCAAAATATGTGAATTAGAGGATCAGTCTTATTCAACAAAACAAATCTCTGGTAGGCATTAGGTTTAGCAGGATTTCTTTCCCTTACATATCCTTTCTCCTATTCAAGTAAATATTCTAATTTTAGCTTGGGATATTGCTTATGCAGTTTGATAAAGAAGAATTAATCAGATTAAAAGTAGAATCTACCTGAGTAATTACTTTTTTTTTTTAAGATTTTATTTGACAGATCACAAGTAGGCAGAGAGGCAGGCAGAGAGAGGAGAAAGCAGGCTCCCTACTGAGCAGAGAGCCCGATGTGGGGCTCTATCTCAGAACCCTGAGATCATGACCTGAGCCGAAGGCAGAGGCTTTAACCCACTGAACCACCCAGGTGCCCCAGTAATTAGTTTTTTTTAAACTAAGACAGATTTACATTGGTCTATGTCAGTTTCTGCCATTTTATTTTTTGCTATTATCTGTTCAATTAAATTTTATTACATTTCCAACATTTTCTTTAAGATTTTATTTATTTATTTGACAGAGGTCACAAGTAGGCAGAGAGGTAAGCAGAGAGAGGGGGGGAGCAGGCACCCTGCTGAGCAGAGAGCCCAGAGCTTGACCCCAGGACCCTGAGATCATGACCTGAGCCAAAGGCTTTAACCCACTGAGCCACCCAGGTGCCCCTACATTTCCAATTTTTAATACTAAGATGCTTCTCCAGTCTTCACTGAATGTCAGAGCACAGATCTTTTTAAAAAGCCTACATTTAGAACAACTTCTCTGCACATATTTTCATGTGCCTTTAAATGATTTCCTCCCCATGATTGTAAAAGATTAAATGATTTTTCCAAATTGTTCAGAATCTGAACCATGTTTTTCATGGAAAGGACAATTTCCAAAACCGTCACTTTCACAATACTCCCATATTGGTAAACATCTTTAATTATGCTTCAAAAGTATAAAGTATAAATAAACCTACAAAAATGTGATTAATTCTTTTAGGAAAAAAATTTGTTTTTCTGTTTTTTGGGTTTTTTTCAAAACCAAATGTAGATGTCAGGCGAGAAACTTCCATTCATTTAGTTGATCACTGAACATATATTGAGTTTGTGCTAGCTGCTGTTCCAAACACAGGGATACTCATGGGTGTAAAAACTCACATTGACCCCTGTCCTGAGAAGCTTATGACAGGGGACAGAAATATTCACTTCAAACAGAGAGAAATTTCATCTTTGAAAGTGCTCTAATAAAGAAACTCCAAGAGTGACTATTAAAGGAGGAGTTAGCCTGGGGAATGGATGCTTTAGAAGAATGAGTTAGAATAACTAGATAGAAAGGAAGGGGAGGAGAGTCCAGATAGAGACATGAGGGTATGCAAAATCCCTGTGGTAGGAAGGAACGTGGTAAATAAAAGAACCAAGAGAAAGGAGTTCTGATTGAAATGCAGAGAGTGAAGAAAATCTGGTGGACGATGTAGCCAGAGGGGTGGATGAGATCAGAACATGCTGTAGTTCTTCTAAAAATTCATTTACTTCTTTCACTTCAACAACAATGGGAAGCAAAAGTAGAGTTTAATTTAAGGAGAAAACACAATGATCAAAGTTGTATTTGAGAAGATTCCCCAAGCATTAAAGAATGCAGTGGAGATGGGTCAGGATTCATTTTGGTATGACTTGGCAATTATGGTATGCAGATTCTATGATGGCTCCCCAAGTCCTCACTTCCTTATGTATATACCCTGCATAAACCTTCCCCTGAACATGAGTAATGTCTATGAATATAACAGGACTTAACTCTCATGATTGGGCTATGTTATATGAGAAAAGTGCAGGGATTTTACAGATGCAATTAAGGTCTATAATCAGTTGACTTTGAGATTAACAAAGGAGAGATTATTCTGGGGTTGACCTCATCATGTGAATCATTTTTTAAAAACCCTGTAAAAAAGGCTTCAGTTTTCTCCTGAAAGAAAAGATTCGAAGAAGGAAGGATTATCCTGCTGGCTTTGAAGAAACAGACATCCATATTTTGAATTGTCTGTGGACATAGCCACTTGGTGAGGACCTGATGGAAGCCTCCGGGGGCTGAGAGTATCCCCTGTCCAATAGCTAGTAAGATAATGGAGTCCTCATTCCTATAGTCACAAGGAACTGAATTCTGCCAGCAACCCGGATAAGATTGAGATAAGACCCTGAGCTCTAGAGGAGAACACAGCCTGGCCAACATTTTGTATGAGCCTTGTGAGACACTGAACAGAGTGCTGTCTGAACTTCTCATTCACAGAAACTGTGAGATAATAAATACATATTGTTTAAGCTGCTAATTTTGTGGTAATTTGTTACACAGCAAAGAAAGTCAATACACCAGTTATCAGCAGAACAGCTAAAAGATGACAGTACATTGGCCTAAGGTAATGGTGGCAGAATTAGAGAGAATTAGACACATTCAAGAGATAAGGAAAATAGAATCATTAGTGCTTGATCTGTATTGGGTATAAAGTATGAAAGAGGAGTGTTAAGGATGCTACCAAACTTTCTAGTTTGATCAGCTGCATCCATGAGGGTACCAATCACTGAGATAAAGAACACCAAAAGAGTGGCTGATGGTGAAGTTGGGTTTCAGAACTTGGATTTAAGGGTTAGAGGTTTTTGAAATATTTGGGTATAAGTGTTTCAAAGTGGCTTTGAAGGTTAAATGGCATATCGTACTGTTTGACCCAGAGTAAGCATGAGTTCGGAAAAGAGCAGCCAAAGGTTTTAAGAGAATAGAGGGAATTTGAAATTGTTGGGGAAGGTGTGAAAGTGAGTTGACCAACAAACACACCAGTATAGAATTAGTGGTAGATAATTAATGGTAATTAATTGATGAGCAGGCATTTGTGGTGAAATTAATAAGCCTACTTTGAGACTCCAGTAGTGAAATTCATTCTAAGATAAATTTTTGCAAGATGACTAGCATAAAAGAAAAGTGGAGGAAAGGCCCTAATAGAATATAGGAATAGGAAGGAAAAGTAAAGCAACCAGGCAAAAATGGGGGGGGGGAGGAGAAGCCAAAAGGTGAGGCCAAATATAATAAATAAGTAAATAAGTAAATAAATAAATAAATAAATAAATACAATTAAATAAGTACCCTGAAAGATATTTAATACATAGCTCATCCAGTTTTGAGTTTTGTCATTCACAGAAATTATTTTATTCAGAAATCCACAGAAAAGTAGTAATGTTATATTTAAAGAAAACATTTTTTAAACATTTTTTTTATTTATTTGAGAGAGAGACAGTGAGAGAGACTATGAATAAGGAGAAAGTCAGAGGGAGAAACAGACTTCCAGTGGAGCTGGGAGCACGATGTGGGACTCGATCCCAGGACTCCAGGATCATGACCTGAGCTGAAGGCAGTCGCCCAGCCAACTGAGCCCCCCAGGTACCCCTAAAGAAAACATTTTATAAAAATTATTTTTTTGTATCCCTTTCCCTGAAAATTAAAAAGAAAAAAACAAAACCAAAAACCAGGCAGTCAGATATTAGGTAAAATAAAAGTTAAAGAGCCTTCTTGTAAATTCTATATTTTGTTTATTTATAGATGAAAACAACTTTCATGAGTTCGGCATACAGATAAAACATAGAACAGTGGTTACCAGATTGTTCTCCTAAGTATGACTAGCTGAGTCTGAATGCATCTGCTAAGGGTGTGGTGTGACCTCAGGCAAGTTACTTAGTTGAATTTCCATTTCATCATCTCTAAAGTGAGGATACTAATAGTACATATTTAATGGGGTTTTATGATGAATAAAAGACAGAATGCACTGAGCACAGAAGTTGACGAATAGTAACCATGAAACAAAACTATGTATTTTTTTTAAGATTTTATTTATTGGGGTGCCTGGTTGCTCGGTCAGTTAAGCGGCTGCCTTCAGCTCGGGTCATGATCCCAGGGTCCTGGGATCGAACCCCGCATTGGGTTCCCTGCTCAGTGGGGAGTCTGCTTCTCCGGCTCCCATTGCCTGCTGCTCTGCCTACTTGTACTCTCTGTCAAATAAATAAATAAAATCTTTAAAAAAATATATAGGGATGCCTGGGTGTCTCAGTTGGTTAAGTGGCTGCCTTCGGCTCAGGTCATGATCCCAGCATCCTGGGATTGAGTCCCACATCGGGCTCCTTGCTCGGCGGGGAGCCTGCTTCTCCCTCTGCCTCTGCCTGTGCTCGCTCTCTCTCTCCCTCTCTCTCTGACAAATAAATAAATTTAAAAAAAAATATATATATATATGAAGATTTTATTTATTCATTTGACAGAGAGAGAGAGAGAGACAACAAGCAGAGGGAGGAGGGGCAGAGAGGAGAAAGGGACAAGAAGACTCCTTGGGGAGTCTGACGTGGGGCTCAATCCCAGGACCTTGAGATCATGACTTGAGGCAAAGGCAGATGCCTAATTGACTGATCCACCCAGGTGCCCCCAAACTATGTGTTTTTAAATTTAACTTACTTTAAGTACTCAAGGTTCATGTGTTTTAAAAGTGAAGAGTAAAATGATGACATAGTATACTAAAGCAATACAAATAGTAGAATGGTCTACAATATACATTTTTTTGAAATGGCTGGAGTCTGACTATGAATTGGCACAGTGATAGTAGGTAGGAGTATATGTAGTAGATGTTCAATAAATCTTTAGTAAATAAATAAAGAGGAGGATACTCTGCTGGTTGTTATTACATGAAAACAACTGGTTAACATTTAAGCAATTACAATATTGCATTTAAATACATGGCACCATTAAACAATACAGTAGGATGCAGGTGTCCTTTGAGTATGACCTTGTCCTACATTAGAGTAGAAACTAAAACAAAATAAACAAAAACAAAGAAAACCAGAATCAGTTCTTTCCTTTAATAATTGGCCAGTTAGAAATTGCTCTCATCTCATGTTGCATACAGAATAATTAGAATGTTAAGCAATTTGAGTTTGTTAGACAGTGTGATCAGGTAAATCAGAACAATAATGCATAGGGCACAAGGGTTACTGAATTAGTTATTCAGCAAATGTACCTTTTATAGCACCCATGGGTCCTGATTTCTCATTTTTTATTTATTTTCTGTGTGCACCTGTTTAGCTGTTAGATTTCTTCTCTCCCCTGTTACACCCTTTTGCTCCATTTCACATTTCTTGAGGACTGCACACACAGCAATATTGTAAATTAAAGAAATACAGAGGCAAAGGGGGAAGAGGAGAATTCTCAAGAGAAGGAAAGGTGAAAGAGACATCAGAGACTAAGTATTAAGTGATTTAATGTGCTACATTCTATAAAAATTATCTCTTCAGAAGATAGGCCACTTTTTGTAAATATGTTTTGGCAAATTTTACTTTGACTTCTTTTAATAAAAAACTAACATGCACTTACATTGAGCAAGACGTGTAACAGTAATCTATTCCACTTTCTTCTAAATCTCTTGTAATAACTTCTCCCATGCCATAAACAATGAATCATATCCACTGTACTCTAACGCCTGACATTTGCATTATAAAGTTAGGTTATGATATGCAATTGGCTCATTTTTTTTCGCCTGGTAACATCAACAAAGTACATTGATGGAAAATTACCTCGATCTATTTCATCCAGAACAAACTTGCTATAATACCATTCTGTTGACCCAAAATAATCTCAACCCAAAAACTCCCGAAGAAGAAATGAAATCAGACAGACTATTGGTTGACCAGACCCAAATAAGGCTCTGGGTGAAAAATATAAAATCTAGAAGTACTGACCTAGGTGAACATCCGTGAGTTTCTTCAAATTTTTATTTCTCTGAAGCCATGTTCTGCACTTAATAACTTATTACTCAAAAAGTTATACTCTTCCTCTTCTGTTTTGTTTTGTTTCGTTTTGTTTTTCCTTCTTTTTCTTTTTTTTCTGAACATAACTGAAAATTGCTTTAATTAACATTCTATGGGAAGGTCTGAGAGTCTCATCCAGGTCAAAAAAAAAAATAAGCAAGCAAACAATTTAGCATTAGAAAGTTTTCCCTATTTACATAGGATATTAAGGCATTTAAGAATGAATAAATCATAATTGGAGATTAAGATGACATTAATTTTTCCATTATTTAGTTCTTGTTTTTTTTTAAAGATTTTATTTATTTATTTGACAGAGATCACAAGTAGGCATAGAGAGAGGAGGAAGCAGGCTCCCTGCTGAGCAGAGAGCCCGATGTGGGGCTCGATCCCAGGACCCTAGGATCATGACCTGAGCTGAAGACAGAGGCTTTAACCCACTGAGCCACCCAGGTGCCCCTAGTTCTTGTTTTTCAGCTGATTTGACACCAGGTTTATCAGAATCAAATTTGTGTTTACACTTAAGTAGAATTTTTCTTTAATATTATTGAATCCCTTATTCATCATAAGCAAGCTGTCCTAATAAAGCCAAGGTTGTATTTTTTTAATTCATTCATTGCTTTTTTATTAAGTCCATATTCTATTCTACCATGGATTCCTGTGTTATCTCTATTAGAAGGAGAAAGGAATATGACATTCTGAAAATGAAGCACATGCTTCTATTTGGTCCAACTTTACAATTTAATTTGACCGATTTTTTGATGATTTTTAAAATAAATTATTTATAATATTTTGTCAAAAACTAGCAACCCCAATTCCTACTTTATTTGCAAAATATTTGTTCAAACAAGCACTTCTCTTTCGATCACTATAAATGTCAAGGTAAAATCACACAGAACTTTTTGCAAATTTGACAACTATAGAAAACCAAGGTCCCAAAAAGGTAATAATCGTGTCAGGTTCATCAAACAATGAAAAAATATTCCTGAGTGAAATATCTTAAAGGATTGGTTCAACACAGTTCATGGCATATAAAAAGTACAATGTTTGAAGAACTTAGTGGGTTTCAATGGAGGAGGGCTTTTGGATCGGTAGGGAGCAAAACTTCCAGTTTTCTTTTCATAGAGCTGCATAGATTAGATTGAGTGTGTTACTTAATTTTTTCATGCATCAGCTTGTCAGCTACAATATAGTGTTTAAAGTAGTAGTAGTAAGTAACTCATTAAATACACATACACATGTATATTCAAGCACAGTAAATGATACTTCTATCCCTTTCTGTAGGGAGAGCGTTTTTAATCAAATAAGCTCTGAAACCTATTGACTAGTCTAAATTCCATCTCAGTAACTTACTAGGTAATAGATACTAGGAGAGCTGCCCGTCTTAGTTTGTTCTGGCTGCTATGATGAAATACTACAGACTGGTTAGCTAATAAACAATAGAAATTTGTCACAGTTCTGGAGGCTGGGAAGTCCTCAATCAAGACACTAGTCTGGTCTTATTTCAGTGAGCGCCCTCATCCTGGTTCACCTTATCTCTGTGTCTTCGCTTGGTGAAAGGGGCTTGGGAGCTCTGTGGGGTCTCCTACAAGTACATTTAACCCACTTATGAGGGCTCCACCTGTATAACCTAATCATCACCCAAAGGCCCCCCATCTTCTAATACCTTCACATTGGACATTAGGATATCGATTTATGATTTTGAGGGAATACAGACATTCAGACCATAGCACTACCTGCATTCCAAACCACAGTTTCTCCATATGGAAACTGTATAGTAATGCACTTACCTCACAGAGTTGTAAGACATCAATACAGAAAATCAAGAAGACACAGTATAGTACCTAGCCTGCTGTAAGTGTCAGTTGCAATTGTTATGGTACTTTTTAAAAATATTTTTATTTATTTGAGAGAGAGAACAGAAGGATAGGGAGAAGCAGACTCCCCACTGAGTGGGGAGCCCGATGTGGGACTCGATCCCGAGACCCAGAGATCATGACCAAGGCCAAAGACAGATGCTTAACCAACTGAGCCACCCAGGCACCCCAGCAATTGTTACAATATTTTTCTATCACATTGCGAAGTAGTGATCCGGTTATTCTTCAAATTTTTCATTAGTTAGTTCTTGGATGTTTTGTCTTATTTCTTTCTTTTGGCAGTTGAAAAGTGAAATGTTCTTTTTCAGTTTAAGCTCAGAAATACAGGAAAGTAGCTTCCTAACCATAACCAACACAGTAGCCTAAAACAATTCAGTCACAGTTCTGATTTGGCATCTAGATCTTTGAGACAGTGTTTTGAAGATAAAGGGTTTCTTTTTTTTTTAAGATTTTATTTATTTATTGGACAGACAGAGATCACAAGTAGGCAGAGAGGCAGGCAGAGAGAGAGGAGGAAGCAGGCTCCCCGCCGAGCAGAGAGCCCAATGTGGGGCTCAATCCCAGGTCCTGGGATCATGACCTGAGCTGAAGGCAGAGGCTTTAACCCACTGAGCCACCCAGGCGCCCCTTGGGTTTCTTGTTTGTGATGAAAACTCATGTCCAAAGTATGCTTGTTGCCCCACAGGTAAGCAAAAGGAAATATCAAGTATAATAGCCAGTTTACCAAGCCATCAGCTCAAATAAATAATATGTATGGGAGTGAAGGGGTCAGACCACAGGGATTGAAATGCTAGCTCCACTTCTAATTACTAAGGTGACTATTTTTAGGGAAATGAAGCTCTGTACTTTAAAAAATAATACCTTGGAAAACCCCGAAATTATGTCAGTGGAGTTTTGTTTCATAATTTTAAATAATAATTTTAAAAACTGTGGAAATGTGGTAATGAAGTATATGTAATACAGATAATTCATTGAAAAATGAGCTTTTGTGAATATTCAATTCATACAGAACATGACTTATGTAAAACCAATAGGTCTCGACAAGCAGCCACTATATGGGCCTTTTGATTGTCACAGATGTTCTAGACATCTCTTGTAAATGCTAGAATATTTGACTGATGACTTTAAATTTGAAGCCATGGAATAGATTTTTTAAAATAGTATTTTCTCTTTCAAATAAAGTGTAACACCAAAAAATTAGTTTTGTTTTCCAACCTTCCCAAAATTTGTTTATTAATTTTACAATATGATAAGATTTGATGCTGTGGATGTGCCCTTTTTTCTCAAATATCAGCCAAGGTATTGCTTTTCTATTTGTAGTGGTAGCCATTTGTAGTAATATACAGTGTTACTGCACTATTAATATGTTGGAAAATTCCTCCCAAGTTATCTTTTCTAGTTTTTTTAAATTAGTGAAGAAATATGGAAAATGACCTGAATCATGAATTTTTATTTTTTTCCTGCACTATTCTTGCACTAGTGTCATAGCCCCTAACTCCAGACAATAGGACTATGAATCACACCGTTTATGTATTTTGACCTTATAGACTAATTACCAAAAATGACAGTGATTCATACAAATATGATGTCAATCTTTTAAAGATTAGCAGACAGAACTTTCTTGCTGCCATCTGAAATTTCCACTTGTTTTGTAGCCAAAATGAAAATGCTCCATGAAGACAAAATATCAGAGCATTTGAGAACAAATGGACCTCATCATTGAGAACAAATCTCCACAGTTCTGTAAAGGTAAGAGAACAATTGTTGAACATCGCTTGCTTGATTTTGAGTTCGGTAACAGAGTTGCTTCTCAAAATTTTCTCAAGCTACATAATGACATTAAAATACAGTGATATCTTTGAAGTGTGAGAGGCTAGGACACATGGATTTATGTGAAAGGATAGTTTATGATGTACATATACTGCCAGCACTATGTAAATTGATTTTTTAAAGTAATCTGTCCTATGGAAAACAAAGCAGAACAGTCACACATTTGCAAAAAGCAAACCAAAACAAAGTGAACAGAAATACAAAACAAAATAGTTTAGGTAGATCGAGCACTTGCCGCAGATCAGAACATTAGAGTTCTAATCTCAGTCCTGATAAATCCAGCTCAGCACTTGGACTGGATCATCACTATAGGTTTTCCAGCAATAGGAAGGAAGAAAGGAAGGAAGATAGGAAGGAAGGAAGGAAAGAAGGAAGGAAGGAAGGAAGGAAGGAAGGAAGGAAGGAAGGAAGGAAGGAAGGAGGAAGGAAGGAAAAACCTTAAAGTCAAATGACAAGGATATTTGGTCATAGGCCAGAGCATAAGGAACCTTTGGGCCATCAAAAGTAAACAAAGACACAAAAGCAAAACAAAGAAATACCAAATCAATGAAACAAAACAACAACCAGTTTCTTTCTTTTTTTTTTCTCTTTCCTTCTTTTCTCTCTCTCTCTTTCTTTCTTTCTAACAACAACAACCAGTTTTAATGAAAACAACAACAAAACCCAAAACAGCAACATGTATGAAAAGGGTGAAAGTGCATGATTTTTTTAAGTTGATACAACAGTGAAAAATTATTGATTTGAACTTTTTGTTGTTTTCATTAGAAACTGTTATGTGGTTTAGACTGGATCTTTGGTGTCCATTGTGGGAAAAATATTTTGATAATATGTTGTATTGAAACAACATGAGACAAATAGATTTTGTGGAGTTTTATGTTCCCAAGTTGAAATACTGTACATCTAATATTAGATGTCTTATCTCAGGGATAAAGTTGACATCATACTTTGCACCACCAGAAATAGTGGGTTGACCAACTGGGGGAACTGGGAAAATGCTCAGCATAATCCCTGGCTTAAAGCAGGTACTCAATAAATATGAAATCTTCCTTAGTACCATTGCCAATTTTAAAAACTGACAATAAAACAGTCTGGAAATTAAACAACATTCTTCACTCAGATAAATTTCATCTAAATTATGTGACACTGTAGCTTTATTTAAGATGATAAATAACTAATGAAAATAATCATAATTTCAAAGGAAGTGAATAAAGAAAAGCATGGAAGTGCAGAAATGCCTAATTTCCAGGTATACAGAGTATGACCAAAGAGAGAAGATACCTTATACAACTAGGAAAAAAAAATCTGCATTACTTAATAGAGCAGGGAACCAATTAAGAACAGTCCCCTATCCAGTTTAATTAGGCTAACTACAGGTAAGGGAATCCTATGGTACAGGGAGGAGCATTAGGTGGTGAATTCTCACTGCATCTCTTTCATCTATGACCCCTCCACTGTGACAATGTTAAAGATATGTAGTGCTTGACTTTCACCCAGGAGTGCTCTCTTAATGTGGGATTTAAATAAATTAACACTCTCACATTACTAGAAACTGAACTCTAAATACAGCACTTCAGTGCTGTAAAAAGTAACAAATTACTTGTTCTTTTATTTTTCCCCCAGATTACCACCAGATTATAGCATATCGAGGTCTAATTTCCGCTTTAGTAAATTTGTTATCTTACAAAAAATCTGTGTGATCGATGAAAAAAGAATTTTTGACACATTAATCATGCAGTGTCAAGACTTAAAGTACTGCCGAAAGACGACATCAGAAGTTGAAAAGAATAACCTTAGTTTTCTTTCTGTGTGGTTTAGCTCCAACTCTGACTTATTCTTAACTTGTTCTACTTGCAGTGTTTCAAAAACACACTCTAGATAAAAATTGGATTTTGTCTGGTTCCCCTTCACGTACTGATTTTAATAGTGAAGCAAAACTTAAAATCAACCAGGGGGCAGGAACCTAAAGAGAGAGAGAGAGAGAGAGAGAGAGAGAAAGAAAAAAAAAAAAAAAAGTCTTCTAATTTGGTCAAATATATGTGTGTGTGTGTGTGTGTGTGTGTGTGCACACACATATACCTTTTTTTTCCCCCCTGGAGTGCAAAACATAAAAGAACTAACTACAGACTCAACTCAACTTGTTTAAGTCATTTAAGTCAGAGCTGGTGAGGTTAGAAGATGGGTTATTTACCTGAAATAAGTAAGGATGCTGTGTCAGGTGAGTATTTGAAAACTTAAGACCTGGGAAGAATATTCTATTTCTCTTTAGTAGTTTCAACTTACACTGAATTTCTTCCTTGATGTAGACTTTTCTAATTTTTTTTTAAACTGATTTTCCCATCTTTAATGTGAGGTAGTTTAAAAAGAAGAAATTATTTTCTAGCTCTCTGGGAGATTTCAGGAGCAGTAACACAGGACAGCACAAGGACTGAGGAGATTCTGCTGTGGGAAATACCCATGTGAAAGGTGAGAAACTCTCAGGTCATGTTCTTGCTGATGCTCTGCTCTTTAAGCAACATTTAGTCTCTTGCCTTGGTGCCTACAGCTGAAGCACAGGGATTATAAACTCTATATCAAGACTCTTAGGGGAAATAATTACTATATATTAATGTTAAAACAGTATTCCAGATCATAATATATATGCACATGTATATAGATCTTAATATTTATATTATAAAATCCTCTATAACTTTACCCTATAGCCAGCTACTTATCTATCTAGCTCTTTAAAATATCTCTTTGGTTTTTATGAATATGCAGTAAAGTTATGATAATACTAACAAAGATTGAAAAAAGAATGTGTCAGTTATGCTGAGTGAAACAAGTCAAGCAGAGAGAGTCATATGGTTTCATATGGTTATCATATGGTTTCACTTACTTATGAAACATAAGGAATAACATGGAGGACATGGGGAGAAGGAGAGGAGAAGTGAGTTGGGGGAAATTGGGGGGGGAGATGAAGCATGAGAGACTGTGGACTCTGAGAAAGAGACTGAGGGTTTTGGAGGGGAGGGAGGTGGGGGGGTTGGGTGAGCCTGGTGGTGGGTATTAAGGAGGGCATGTATTTAATGGAGCACTGGGTGTGGAGCATAAACAATGAATTTTGGAACACACACACAAAAAAATTAAACTAAATTTAAAAAAATGTGTCTTAGAATTTTGGATCATGGGAGTTAAATCAGAAGAGGGGAAAAAAGTATGAAACTTGCTTATTGGCTTCTGAACACTCATTTTACATGGCCATATAAATTGACATTCTCTTGGGCACGTTTTTCTTTGATCCAGAGCATTTCAGCGAGTCTTACTGTCCATAGCAGCTACCATTTCCCTGGTTAAATAACTCTGTCCACTGATTTCAGAATGAAAAACATATTTAGGATTAATGTTGTGATTCTTATGTGTATGTGAATGCAAAATTTCAATATCAAGGCAACAAGAGATTATGATTTTATAGTCTCTCAAGTATTCTCTGATGTGAATCTGAGATGTCATTGTCTAATAGTACAATAATGAATGATACTCCATGGTTAGACATTAAGCATAATATAATAATACATGTATTACTTCATGTAAGTATATTTTGAAGGCATTCATTTAAAGTAATTCAGCTTTTCATATTCCTTTGCATGTGGAGAACAATATTGCTGACATCCATTCATAAATTTATTCAAAAAACATTTATTGAGCATCCACTCTATGTACTTAAAATATGCTAGGCATTTTGAAAGGATGTAGAAAATGTAGGACATATTTATGTTTCCCAAGAAGAAACCGAAATTTAGCATAACTTTACACATTATTACTGAGTGATGCAGGGCAAATTCAAGACCAAGATTTGTGAGATTTGTCTAATAATGTAGAGTCGGGTATCTGGGCTTTTCTATACTGAATACCAAATGAGAAATCTGAGATATATTCTCGATCAGATGTGATTGTCCAATTGACTCATGTAATGCAAATGTCAGGAGCTCTCCAGTTGTGAGCTATATTTAAACCACTTTGTACACTTATACACACAAATTACTAGAAACACAGGTTGGGGATTTATATTGGAAGAAAACAGTAATCTGTAATACAACATAAACTAAATTTTGTAGAAAAAGCGATGGACAGATTTTCTTACAATATTGTAATCATTGATAGCAGAATTGTTTGAAGTGTATAACGTGAAATTTAGAAGGGTAGCTGTGCATCAAAAACACATGAAACAAAAGATAAAAATCCATTTATAAAGTAGAATGAGAAGGGAAAATGTCTTACTAGGAAAGTCTACGGTCCTACTGCAGGGAACACTGCAAACATATCATCATCTACATCGAGTCATAATAATAGGCTTTTAAAATTTTAATAAAAAAAGACTTGGAGGCATATAAACAACGTTCAACATTTAAGGAGCGTGGTAAATCAGATTGTATTCCTTTTCAAAAGGCTTTATGACGCAGTTGTTTATTCAGCAAAACAAAACCGTTCCGTGTCCGTTAATGAGCCTGGCTTTGTGCGACACAGACTTCCGCGGGGCTGACTCCTGTTTGGAGCCATTTCACACTAATTAGAAATAAGAGAAAAGGCGGTGTTCATAAGCGCCACAGCTCTGGGCCTCTTTGAACAGCTCTCTCCCAAAATTAACTCGGTTGTAACCCTGCGTGAATAATAGCTTTGCGGCAACAGTTTAGAGAAATATATTGTTAATAATTGCCATCTTGCTGAGCAAAATGCTAGGGCAAATTTTACGTAACAGCACAGGGTGAAAGCAAAAGGTGACTTTGGGAAGCTTTGAAAGACGCCGTTTGCGGTTCAGTTTTATTTCTGAGACTCCTCTTACAATGATGTTGAAGAACCTCACAAACAGGTAAGGAGGAAAAAACTCCACGGCAATAAATACAGAGTTGCTTAATTTTAAAAATTATACTGAAGATGTTATTTGTATTGATACCAACCATACAGAGTTCACTATCAATAGGCGGTTTCACTTTCAAATAACACACACATGAAACAAAACCCCTGCATTTTTGTTTGATACGTATAAATCACTAAAGAAAAAATGTAGGTGGTATTTATGGTTAATAAGTAACAGAAATTTTACAAAGTTTCTGAAGTGAAATAGGCCTTAGAATTCATGTAACTTTGTTCATAGCAGAGAGATAGGAAAAAAAAAGAGAATTTCTTGAGAAAGAGAAACGTAAAGTAGAATCTAGGGCTTGATCTAGCATCAACAAACTGTCAGATAAAGGCAAAAAAAAATTGTAAGAAGGATGTCACTCTTTGAAACAATTTATCCCATATACATATCCACTTCCCGTATGAGGCCAGGTTTCTAAAGATCACTGCTTTGGACTGTGCAGGGGACCGTATACATTTTCCTGTTCCCAAAAAATCATCTTTCAAAAAAAACCCCACAAAGATCTAGAAAGAAATGAAAATTGACAATATAATCAGAAACCCTGTGCAAGTCACAAAAAAAGTCCTATTGGCTGTAGGGTTGTCTTCTAACCCAAGGCAAGGCAGAGGGAGAAATTAGGTTCTGATTGCTAATAGAGCTGTGAGATTGAGGTCAACAGTACAGATAGGCTCTTTGCCACAGATTCTTCCATCCCTTTAACCAAAGAACCTCTTTTCATGACAATCAGGTTCCAGTTTCTCAGTATACAAAAATGAATAAGGATAACCCCTGCCCACAAGCAGCAAACATTCTTTGTTAAAAAAAAAAAAAGAGAGAGAGAGAGAGAGAGAGACTGGGCCGCCTGGGTGGCTCAGTGGGTTAAGGCCTCTGCCTTCAGCTCGGGTCATGATCCCAGGGTCCCAGGATCCAGCCCCGCGTGGGGCTCTCTGCTCAGCGGGAAGCCTGCTTCCTCCTCTCTGCCTGCTGCCTACTTGTGATCTCTGTCTGTCAAATAAATAAATAAAATCTTAAAAAGAGAGAAAGAGAGATAGAGGGAAAGAAAAAGGAAGAAAGAAAAAAGAAAAAAAGAAGAGAGAGAGAGGAAGGAAAGGACAATGAATACTTTGTACTGTGGGAACACAAAGGAGGTCCATTCTGGAAGTGTAGGGAAGACAGAATGGCATTAGGAAAAGCATCTTAAGAAGGTGAACTTGAGGTAGGAGATGAGTGTGTGTGTGTGTGGGGGGGGGGGTGTGCATCTCCAAAAGGTATTTCAAAAACAGACTTATTTCCTAAGAAATGTCAACAAAAGATTAATATGAATAGGACCTAGTACACCAAAAACAAAAGAATGTCTTGGTAAGGAGGATGCATTATATTTTACTCCATATTTACTTCATATTCTATAGATTATCAAATTTTCAAATTCAATTTAGTTCAGATAGTTGTTAATAATGTAAGTGTTGCTTTATTCTATTAAAAAGGTATATACAAATGTACTGGAAATTGAATGTAAAAGCTTATGATTAAGTCACAAAAATAGACAATACAATGCATGCTACATAGAGGAAGATTTAAAAGATTGAAAATCTGCAAATGAAGCAAAATTTTATTTTAAAAAGGGATCAAGATATTATTAAGGAAATGTCAAATTTCAGTTCATCAAGTTGTAGAGGTATACGTGTATTTAAAGGTACAAAGACAAAATTTTCAAAACGAAAAGGGAGAGGCCATTGGGGAGAACCTGCTAGTATTCTCCTGGGCATTGAAAGACATCATCATTGGAAGTCAGTAAATGAGAAACAAAAACAAAATATGAATCATTAAAATCACCTAGGCTGGGGAAAGGTGCATTTAAATAACAGCACTGACAGAGTTATATCGTAGAAGATTCTGATTTATTTTGCCTTGGATGAGATCACATCATAAATAAATATATATATTTTTATATGTATATAAAATATATATATATATATATTTCCCCCCTTTAAATCCTTCCTGTGATTTTGTTTTTCTTTAAAGATTTTATTTATTTATTTGACAGAGAGAGAGCTCACAAGTAGGCAGAGAGGCAGGCAGAGAGAGAGAGGAGAGGAGGAAGCAGGCTCCCTGCCAAGCAGAGAGCCGGCCTGGGGTTCAGTCCCAGGACCCTGGGATCAGGACCTGAGCCCAAGGCAGACGCTTTAACCCACTGAGCCACCCAGGTGACCCCTCCCTGTGATTTTAATGTGTAGTCAGGATTGAGAACAAGTTGACTATAATCATAATGGGTCCAATCCTAAAAATGTTAAGAGAAAACCAATTTCCCCCCAAAATATAATTTATAAACACTTTAAATTTAATGTGAATTTATTAAAAACACTGAAAAATTACAAACATCATTACTCCCTTCGTACTATCCCATTAAAATAAAAAAATGTTGTTTATAAGATATTAATACAGAGAAAGCATTCCCCTTTTTAAGAGGTTAGTTTCTTATTTCCTTTTTTTCTATGCAATTAATACTTCAAATACTGCATTTACAGTAAACAGTGCCTAGAATTTGACAGTACTCAAAGTAACTTAACTTTTTAAAAGAAACAATGTTTTCTATTAGCACATTTCACTCTAATTTTCATCTGAAACTGTAATTATGCTGGCAAGTTATTTGGATTGATGGATTTCAACTAAATTGAATGCTCTGGTTATGAGGCAGAGAGTTGAGCCAAATGACGAAAGACTGCTCCAGCTCTAAATTTTTCAGGACTAAGAGCCTCCTGCGAGCTCTGGTATATATAGGGAAACAACCAAGGTAAAGGTCAAAATTGAGGTTCATTAACAGAGATTTGCAAATTTAAGGCAGGGAAACCCTTATCTTCACCTTAAACCTTAACAGCGCATAGCACACTTAAAAAACTAGGTCATGGCTCTTTAAAAGAATCCTATAGGTTTCCCTGCCAGTTTAACAAATTCATGATAATCCCATTCTTAGGCTAACGAAAAAGACAAAGATTTCAAAACGCTGGAAGGCAGGTCAGTACATTTTAACACATTAAAACTGTAAAAAAAGTGTCTTCCAAACTTAGTCCTGTTAGTGAAGGAAAGGTCTACATTAGTTAGTATCCCAAAGGTAAGGCTGTTCTTAAATATTTGTTAAAGAAGGCAGAGTTGCCTGGTGGAAAGTGTGCAACTCCTGAGGCAGATTCAGGAGTTGCCTGGGTTCAGATTGTGCCTTCTTACTTACTGACATTTTGAGGGAAGTTAGCGACTAAGTCTGGTTTTTTCGCCTATAATTTGGGCTTTATATAAAGCTTCTAATTCACATAGCATAATAGTGTAAGAAATAATACATAGTGTCCAGCACCAAAGCAATTAATATGTATTAGCTGTAATCTCATAACCCAGCAGAAAAAAAAAAGAATTCATGTAAAGCTCATTTTAAGCAAATTTTCCCAAGATCTGGTTAAGCATATATAGTGTAGTTTTTTAAATAACATAAAGAAATCTTATTTTAAAA
The DNA here is from genome assembly GCA_004024625.1 of Mellivora capensis. Lineage (NCBI taxonomy): Eukaryota > Metazoa > Chordata > Mammalia > Carnivora > Mustelidae > Mellivora > Mellivora capensis. The sequence goes on from PISX010014407.1 coordinate 44,840, forward strand.
ATTGATCAATAGTACCATTATCTCAGCCCCAAGAAGAAAACTGCATTTTGACCTTAAAAATACAGTGAAAATATAATGTACTGGGACAACATTTTGATAAATTCATTTTCCTTTAATATATGGCTTCAGGACTGCATCTATACCAACATCTGATGGTCTCTTTTTGTCTGATACTGAAAAGTTATTTAATGGTGAATGTTAACCTTGGTCTTTTCCAAATAATTATAATTGAGATATTTCATTAAAATAGATATAAAGATCAATGATAGGTAAGAAATCTGCTTATATCTACATATAATCAAATTGTTCGCAAAATAGGATTTCCAGGTTAGAGATTATTGGTCCGTAAGAGTACGTAATTCTCTAAATGTTTCATTGTTAGTTAATGTCAGGGCTCAGAATAGAAACCAAGTTTCTTGACTTAAAAGGCTTTGTACCTTTGCATTTATAATTCTTTTTAGAGTTTACAACTATGTATTGTGTAAATATGAAGATATAATTTTACAAAGATATAATTTCTAACTTAAAATACTATAGTACTAACTATATTAATGATTTACCAATCAGTTGAGTTGTTTCTATTATTCTTACATATTTTATCATATATGGGTAGTTTGAGCTAGAATCTGAGGGATTCTATTATGAAACCTGTTAATACATAGAACAGTGCCCAATTCAAAAAAAGCTGCCAAATAGGGGTGCCTGGGTGGCTCAGTTGGTTAATCGTCTGCCTTTGGCTCAGGTCATGATCTCAGGGTCCCAGGATTGAGGCCTGCATTGGGCTCCCTGCTCAGCAGGGAGTCGGCTTCTCCCTCTCCCACTTTCCCCAGCTCGTGCTCTCTTTCTCTCTCTTACTCTCTCTCAAATAATAAAAGCTTAAAAAAAAAAAAAAGGTGCCAAATGGTAACAAAGATGATGATGATGGTAAAGAGGAAAATGAAGAAATGTCTTTCAGCCCCATGGTTTCCTCCCAACTGAAAGTTAAATTGTACTTCTAAACTTTTTTTTTTAATGTTGCTAATATAGATGTTCATAAACATGAACAGGGAAAATGGGCAGGGAAAATGATTTCACGATTTACTCTAAAAGTTCAGACACTCTGAAATGTATATTTGAATGTTTTTCATGGGAACCTTCTTCTGTTTTCTTTTTTTTGTTTTCTCCTCTATACACTGTTATGTTAATTGTGTTAGCCCTAAATCTTCTACTATCCTAGAATTAACTCCTATATGGATAAATGTGACCACCATTGCAGGATTAATTGTATTGTGATTAATGAATGACATTTCAAACTAAAAGCAGCCTACAGAATGGAAAAAGATATTTGCAAATGACATACCTGATAAAGGGTTAGTATCCAAAATAGAAAGAACTTATCAAACTCAACACCCAAAGAACAATTAAAAGAAAAGAAAAGAAATGGTCAGGAGACATGAATAGACACTTTTCCAAAGAAGACCCCTAGATGGCTAACAGATGAAAAGATGCTCAGTGTCACTTATCATCAGGGAGATAACAAATCACCTCACACCTGTCAGATTAAAATTAACAACACACTAAGAAACAACAGGTGTTGGCAAGGATGCAGAGAAGGGGGAACCCTCTTACACTGTTGGTGGGAATTCAAACTGGTGCGACCACTCTGGAGAACAGTATGGTGCTTCCTCCAAAAACTAAAAGTAGCACTACCATGTGATCCGGCAATTGCACTCCTAGGTATTTACCCAGAGGATACAGAAATACAGATTCGAAGGTGCACGTGCACCCTGATGTTTACAGCAGCATTATCAACAGTAGCCAAACTATGGAGAGAGCCCAAATGCCCATCGACTGATGAGTGGATAAAGAAGATGTAGTATGTATGTACAACAGAATATTACTCAACCATCAAAAAAATGAAATCTTGGGGCGCCTGGGTGGCTCAGTGGGTTAAAGCCTCTGCTTTCAGCTCAGGTCATGATCCCAGGGTCCTGGGATCAAGCCCCGCATCGGGCTCTCCGCTCAGCAGGGAGCCTGCTCCCCCCCTACCCCCTGCCTGCCTCTCTGCCTATTTGTGATCTCTCTCTCTGTCAAGTGAATAAATAAAATCTTAAAAAAAAAAAAATGAAATCTTGCCATTTGCAGCAATGTGGATGGAGCTAGAATGTGTCGGGCTTTCAGAGAAAGACAAATACCATATGATTTCAGTCGTATGTGGAATTTAAAAAACAAAGCAGATGAACATATGGGAAGGGGATAGAAAAAAGGAGAGAGGGAAACAAACCATAAGAGACTCTTAACAATAGAGAACAAACTGAGGGTTGGTGGGAGGAGGGGGGTGGGGGATAAACTAGATGGGTGATGAGCATTAAAGAGGCCACTTGTTGGGGTGCCTGGGTGGCTCAATGGGTTAAAGCCTCTGCCTTTGGCTCAGGTCATGATTCCAGGGCCCTGGGATCAAGCCCTGCATCAGGCTCTCTGCTCAGCAGGGAGCCTGTTTCCTCCTATCTCTCTATCTGCCTCTCTGCTTATTTGTGATCTGTCAAATAAATAAATAAATAAATAAAAAGAGGGCACTTGTTGTGATGAGCACTGGGTGTTGTGAGTGATGAATCACTGAACTCCTAACACCAAAATTGCACAGTATGTTAAGTAAAATGTAAATGAAAATTGTTAAAAAATGAATGACATTTCAGTTAATGACAACTAGAAGGAATCATGTGTCTGATGTTAAAAAGAAAATGAGTAAAACAATGAGTACAAGTAATTTTTATAACTTTTTCATTTTTATAACCTTTTTATTGTTTATTAGTTTGACGCAAAAGAATTACAAAAATTATACTATTACCTTTTGCATTTCAGCCAACTTCCCCTAATGACAGTATCTTACATAGCCACAGTACATTGCAAATAAACATTTCAAATGGCCTTTTTATTTTATTTGGATCTAGTATATTGGTCTTCAAAAGAATTTTTTTTAAGTGGGAGTGAAATCCGTTTATTGTTAACAAATTGAGTATCGCCCCAAAAAGAGTTTGAAAAGCCCCAACATAGTTTTTGACATGCTCCTCATCTTGATGAATAGCCAGTAAACAAATGTGTCAAGTACAGTCACAGAATGTGTCCTTTACCATTTCTGGAATGCTGAGGAAAAGTATCTAAGAAGAACCAGTGTATTCAATTGTTGATCAGCTCAGCCCATATGTCTATAACCTTGAAAATATTCCTAATAGTGATGGTGACATTATAATAGAGATAACTCCAGCATTTCCCAAATCTAAGGACTAACTAAACTGCCTTTAGAGACAAACTCAAATTATGCCTGCCTTATGTAAAGTTTGTTATATTTCTGCATTCTCTTACTACCCTTTTCCCTTAAGATTTAGTGATTTAAGGAAACATGTGAAATTGCAGGGAATATTCACAAAACAGACTTGACATGGGTCAGTAATACTGTATATGATATTTTAAAAGTTAATATTGAAGTCAAGGCATAAGGACAAAAGCAGGGGGTTTGGAGTTGAACTTGAAATAAAAACTCCATTTTACAACTTCTTAGCTGTATGACTTTGAGCACAAGACTTAATTTTACTGAACTTTAAATTTATCCTTTGTAAAATGAGAGTAATAACAACTACCTTGTATTGCTATTGTAAGGATTAAAAAGGAATTACGTTTAGAGTGTCTAGCTAGTACCACGGCCACTGTGTGGAGTACACTACAAAGCTCTAAGGATTGTACAACATGCCTCAATCCCTGTTACCACAGTCATGGGTCATAGTTCTGCTTTTAAAAAAATGAAATAATAATCCTGGTAACTATGATTATAGACAGTAATGCAGATAATTGCAATAATATGTATTTTAGCCTACAGTATATATCACTGAATGTCATTCAAAAACTATGCAAGCATTTTATAACACCAGTACTTAGAGGAATTACTTGGTTGGAAAATTAAAAACAATACATTTGGGCCAAGTTGAGAATAGCAAAGAACAAACTCCTGTGGAGAAATGAACATGAATGGATGGTTATTCTTTTCACCTCTACAATTCAGGGTAGCAGACAGTCACATTTAAGGACCGAGCATGTGTCGGAACAAGAGCTGGATACTAAGATCAGATAGAAATGGAGAGATGGGTCATGAAGTCCCAAAGAAGCTACATTTAGGGAACTAGATCAAACAGATACCAAAGTTGGGGCGAAGCTCCAGGCAGGAGACAAATTTCAACGTGCCAGTGTTTCCAGTACTGAAATCAATCACTGGAGAGCTATAAAGTCACTGGATTAAAAAGGACATTCTCTTTGGAGCAGAAGTAAGAGCCCAAAGCTGCTGGCCATGCCACCAGGACATGACAGGCCCTCAGGAAGCAGCCTAAGATGGGGCAATCACAGTGAACTATGTGATTTCCTGGGCAGTTGACTTCCATCCTCTCTAAGTGTTTCATCTTTGTGCTAAGGAAATAGAAGTTTCATAAGCACTAACTCCATTCCTAATTCAGAGTATGGATAGATCAACACAATTCCATGCTATAGCTAAATAAATGAACTGAAGTATGTAAACTGAGTGTCCAGAGAATTGTTCCAGCTTTTTCACAAGGCAGATAAACATGTTTTTTTCATGGTTTCCAGTCTTGTTCCAATGTTTTTTTTTTGAAGGATACAATTTCATTGTGTTTATATTCAGTATGTTTTATCTATGTCTCTGTGAAATTATGAAAGTTATAAATAACCAATTGATAATTAAGATTTATGTACTAAAATGGCATCTCCAAATAGAAAATGGAAATTTCCATTATGAAAAAGAGCATATTCTTGGGCTCATAAAGGGAACAAATGCTGAATCTTAATCAAATCTGTATGTTGTATCACAAGATGGTATGCCAATATTTATCCTGTATAAGTTTTGGATTATAGGTATCAAAGACTATTTATTTGCCCATCTATTCCTTTTTTAAAAGAACCACATAAAATGTAGATCAATTATTTTTGTGCTAACTCTATCAAATGCCTTGTCTGGCTAATTATTTCCTTCCCTTTACTGCACATTAGTTCATTATATCATTTGAAATCCAGTTTCTGCCATGGAAATTATTTTAAGACCACTATTTCCCATTCTTCCTTGGCTGAATACATTTTGCTCAGAATAAAAGTCATAGAAAAAAGTCCTTGGCTGCATAAAAGTCCTTTGTTGGTGCTTTTGAACTCCCTGGTCGTGGACTACAAAGAGTCCGGCACTCTGCCTCTCACCCCTGTAGAACAGAAACGTCGCCTTTTGTGGATCTTGATATACAGGATACATTACTGAGTGCCTTTAAAAGCTTTGTGAACCTTGATGGAAATCAGAGGTGAAAATGACAGTTCAAATGTCTGGTCTGGGTTTAAGAGATCCACGGTAATATATTTTTCTTCATAACAGATGCAGATAAAATAGTGAGAGTTGTTCTACCAGTAAAAGCAGGCTCAGACTTACGGTCACTACTCTTTGTACTCCCCAAAGCTATAGCCCAGTGGACTTGGGAAGCAGACTCACTGCTAGGGGTACTGCCAGAAGCAAAAATGTTATTATGCTTATCAGGATTACGTAAGGTTTGGATCATCAGTGTCTTTAAATGCTGAAAACAATTTTGGATTGAAGTAACCTATTTGAAAGTACAGTTACTATTTAATCATAATTAAATTTTTCCTACTAATCTTGAAGATCTTTGAATCATCGGTACTTAAGCCCACACCCAGGTTAAGAGAGGTGCCCAACAGATGTCTGTTTTATTAAACATGGGATTAGTTTGGAGTCGTAGGAGTCAGGGTTCATTCAATAAAGCAGAGGTACAAAGAGTACTTTGTGAATGGAGAATGTAGTCTATGGATTAGCCCTTCCGCAACATGTGAGCGAAGCTGAGAATATGAAGATATGGAAGGAGGAAGGCAGAAGATCAGAGACAGAATTAATAATCATTCCTACTGAAGCTCCAACTTGGGTGAACGAGTCAGAATTTACAGGGAAATCTGAGGAGCCAAATGTATTCAGCCTTCAAAATGGACCTGCAAAGATGTATTTGTTGAAAGGTATCTGGAGGACTCCTGGGTGGCTCAGTCAGTTAAGCATCTGGCTTCAGCTCAGGTCATGATCCTGGGGTCCTTTGATCAAGTCCCACATCGGGCTCCCTGCTCAGCAAGGAGTCTGCTTCTCCCTCTGACCCTTCCCCTTCTCGTGCTCTCTCTCTCTCCGTAATAAATAAATAAAAATCTTAAAGAAAAAAAAAGATACCTGGAAACGATTTTCTCTGTGCAGCTGCCACACCCGTGACTCCACAGGCCAGCTCCTCTTGCTGGGTCTGGGGACCCTGGTAGTCAGCAAGGCCACCAGTCAGGATGATGAGCTGGAAGTAGAGCAGAGAAATATGAGGGCAAGTTGGGACCACCAAGGATATCTCTGTGTGCCTGTCACTCTAGATGACCCATGAACTTCTACCAGTAATAGACTTCACTTCCCTGTTCCTCCAAATCTCTCATGAGTTCCTTTTAGCCAACTCTAACTTTAAACCTTACAGAGAGGAAATTCCAGGACACATAGTTTCCAATTTAACTAAATTGACAAGATCACAATTCAGCCCAAGGGTTTTCTTTCCAATGGATACAAAAATAATCATATGATTAAAATTATATATTAAAGTAATAAGAAAAGGAAGGTAAAAAATATTCTTTGTACCTCCTACATGAACTCATGATTCATTCACCTGACAAAAACATTAGATGTACACAGTATCTCATTAAATAGAGCTGTATATGTTGATAGGCTATAATTTTGGTAGCATATCTTTGTCTAGACACTAAATAATCTGCTCTAACAATGCACCATTTTATTTGGGTTTATAGCTTTAATGAGATTATAATTCATATTTCCAAACAGTATTAAATCCCCGTGTAGAATTTAAAACAATAGTTATCTATCGGAAATTCATCTTGCTTGTGAACAATTATTTCTACTGATGATGGAATTATGTCTGTTACCATACAATTAAGTATGTTACCATACAATTTATGGTAACTTACTGGTTTAAGTCTTTGTTTCTTCAGGTAAAATGCAAATAAAAAATCAATAGTCTCTCATCCAGTTTGCATACCCTTCTGGAAATGACCCAAAATCTTCTGCGGTGGGTTTGGAACACACAGGTGGAGTTGTACCTGGCCTATATGCTATACTGTGTTCTTGCTAGTCACTGTTCAGGAGTAACTTGTCTTTCTTGGCCCTTTCCTCATCTTTACATATACTTTTTTTTTAAATTTTTTTTTAATATTTATTTTTTTCACAGACAGAGATCACAAGTTTACACCACACCCAGTGCTCTATGCAATGCGTGCCTTCCATAATACCCACCACCAGGCTCCCCCAACCTCCCACCCCCCACCCCTTCAAAACCCTCAGGTTAATTTTCAGAGTCCATAGTCTCTCATGGTTCATCTCCCCCCCAATTTCCCTCAACACCCTTCTCCTCTCCATCTCCCCATGTCCTCCGTGTTATTTGTTATGCTCCGCAAATAAGTGAAACCATATGATAATTGACTCTCTCTGCTTGACTTATTTCACTCAGCATAATCTCTTCCAGTCCCGTCCATGTGGCTACAAAAGTCGGGTATTCATCCTTTCTGATGGAGCCATAATACTCCATAGTGTAAATGGACCACATCTTCTTTATCCATTCGTTTACATATACTCTTAATTCTCATAGCTTAGCCATTGTCTTTAGTTGTCAGTTTCCTAGAGAGGTTCCATTTCTCTTTCCAGCCTTCACTTCTGGTAGACTTCTTAACAATTCACTACCCTTGAGAGGATTAAAAAATTTGGGGCCATAAGCCTTCTCAATCTTGGGAAGTTCAAGAACTCTTAGCCGTTTTCTGCAGTCCGTTCTGTGCTATGATAAAACTCTCATTCACATTTACCTAGGCATCCACTTGAGCCTGTGATATTTAACTTAACTTATGTTCCCTATAAATCAGGACCTGAGCCAGAAGTTTAAGTTCAAGTACTTTCTTTATGAGTGCCACGCAGAGAGAAGAAATCTGGAACAGAAGGAGCAAAAGAGGGAATGAAGCAGCTTTATGACACTGGCCACCTCTATAGGCAACCAAACACTTGATGCATGCGCTGTCTGCCAGGGGCTATCTTCAGAGACTTCTTGACTAGAGAAAGACTGTCAGTCAGCTCCCTTGTTCACCGAGAGATGCCCCAGAATGTATGAACTTACCTGTTCTTCTGGATTATACATATGTGAGTGATCAGTCCAAGAATAGGAAATGAGGTGCAGAGTCTGAGCCTACACTAAAGTACTGTCACATTCACTAT
>PISX010014408.1:0-53133 GCA_004024625.1 Mellivora capensis
CTAGGCTCTTTCCATAGTTTGGCTATTGTAGACATTGCTGCTATAAACATTCGGGTGCACGTGCCCCTTCGGATCACTACGTTTGTATCTTTAGGGTAAATACCCAGTAGTGCAATTGCTGGGTCATAGGGTAGTTCTATTTTCAACTTTTTGAGGAACCTCCACTACCTACCATTCTTAAACTACTGCAAAAAATAGAAAAGAAAGGAAAACTTCCAAACTCCTTCTATGAGGCCAGCATTGCCCTTATTCCAAAACCAGATAAAAACTTCACTAAAAAAGAGAACTACAGGGGTGCCTGGGTAGCTCCATCAGTTGAGCATCAGACTCGACTTTGGCTGGGGTCATGATCACACGGTTGTGAGACTGAGCCCTGAGTTGGGCTCCACACTCAGCACGAGTCTGCCTGTCCTTCTCCCTCCCTTCCTGGCGCCCCCTCACATTGGTGCGTGCATGTGCACGCTCTCTCAAATAAATAAAATCTTAAAACAAAAACAAAAACAGAACTACAGGCCAATATCCCTGATGAAGATGGATGCAAAAATCCTCAACAAAACACTAGCAAACTGAATCCAACAACACATTAGGAGAATCATTCACCATAATCAAGTGGGATTTATTCCTGGGTTGCAAGGGTGGTTCAATATTCACAATCAATCAATGTGATACACCACAGTAATAAAAGAACAGAACCAGATGATCACTTCAACAGATGCAAAAAAGCATTCGAGAAAGTACAGCATCCACTCATGATAAAAACACTCAACAAAGTAGGTTTAGAGGAAACATACCACAACATAATATAAAGGCCATATACAAAAAACCCCCATCTTCAGTGGGAAAAAACAGAGCGCTTTTCCTCTATGGTCAGGAATAAGACAAGGATGTCCACTCTCACCACTGTCATTTAACACAGTACTGAAGTCCTAGCCACAGCAATCAGACAACAAAAATAAAAGGCATCCAAAGAGGCAAGAAGTCAAACTTTTGCCATCTGCAGATGACACAAGACTCTATATAGAAAACCCAAAAGATTCCACTAAATAAAGTCACAGGATACAAAATCCGCCTACAGATATCTGGTGCATTTGTATATACCAAAAATGAAGCAGCAGAAAGAAAATTAAAAATCAATTTCATTAAAAAAAAAAAATCAATTTCATTTATAATTGCGCCAAAACAGTAAGATACCTAGGAATAAACCTAACCAAAGAAGTGAAAGACCTGTCCTCTGAAAACGATAAAGCACTGATGAAAGAAATCGAAGAAGACACAAAGAAATGAAAAGACATTCTGTGCAAGAATTCATTTGGCAAGAACAGCCAAATCAACCTTGAAAAAGCAAAGCCAAGCTGGAGGCATCACAATTCCGGACTTCAAATATAGTATAAAGCTGTTTTATCTCCAAACAGCATGGCACTCGCACAAAAACAACACGTAGATCAACAGAACAGAAAACCCAGAAATAAACCCACAATTATATGGTCAATTAAACTTTGATAAAGCAGGAAAATATCCAGTGAGGAAAAAGGCAATCTCTTCAACAAATGGTGTTGGGAAAACTGGACAGGAACACGCAAAAGAATCAAACACAAAAATTCAAAATGGATGAAAGACCTAAATGTGAGACACAAAACCATTAAAATCCTAGAGAAAACAGGCAGTAATCACTTTGACAGCAACCATAGCAACTTCTTTTAGATATGTTTCCTGAGGCAAGGGAAACAAAAGCAAAAACACACTACTGGGATTTCATCAAAATAAAAAGCTTCTGCACAGTGAAGGAAACAACAAAACCAAAAAACAACCTATGGGATGGGAGAAGATACTTGTAAATGACGAATCTGATAAAGGGGTAAGATCCCAAACCTACAAAGAACTTATATTGGGGCACCTGGCTGGCTCAGGGAAGTGTGCGACTCTTGATCTCGGGGTTGTAAGTTTGAGCCCCACGTTGGGTATAGAGATTATTAAATACAAAAACAAACAAACAAACAAAACCTTATAAAACTCAGCACCCAAGAAACAAATGATCCAGCTACAGGATGGGCAGAAGACATGAATAGATGTTTTCCCAAAGAAGACATCCAGATGGCAAACAGACACATGACAAGATGCTCAGTATCACTCATTACCAGGAAATGCAAATCAAACCTGTAACGAGCTATCACTTCACACCTGTCAGAATGGCTAAACTCAATAACATAGGAAACAATAGGTATTGGTGAGGATGTGGAAAAAAGGGAAACCCTCTTGCACTGTTGGTGGGAATACAAACTGGTGCCACTGTGGGAAACGATACGGAGGTTCCTCAAAAAATTAAAAATAGAACTAACCTATGACTCAGCAATTGCATTAGTACAAAATTAGTATCAAAATACTAATTCAAAGGGATACGTGCAGTCTGATGTTTATAGCAGCATTATCTACAACAGTCAAACCATGGAAACAGCCCAAGTGTCCATAAGTGGAGAAAGAAGTGGTATACTTATACACGATGGAATATTATTCAGCCATCAAAAAGAATGCAGTCTTGCCACCTGTAACAACATGGATGGATCTAGAGAGTATAAAGCTAAGCAAAATAAGTCATTCAGAGAAAGGCAAATAGCACGCGATTTCACCCACATGTCGAATTTAACAAAGAGAAGAGCAAATTGGGGGAAGAGGGGAGGTGCAAACCAAGAAACAGACTATTAACTACAGAGAACAAGCTAATGGTTACCAGAGGGGAGGTGGGTGGGGTGTGGTAGGAAGGGTGAAATAGGTGGTGGGGATTAAGGCTTACGGTGATGAGCTCTGGATATTCTACAGGAAGTGCCAAATCCCCTGAAACTAACAGTATGCTGTATGTGAACTAACTGGGATTTAAATAAATACGTAAAAAATAAATAAATAAATAAAAAGCAAAATTCCTTAAAACAAAACAAAAACCTCTTTGATCTGTTGTGCTTTGTAACAAGGGACTTGGGAGATCCACCTAAAACACTGAACTCCTAGTCCTCCTCTTTATACATACTTTGAGAGATTTGTAAATTCACGTGCAGCTTTAAGAAATAGTACAGAAAAATCCAGAGTGCCCTTCTCCCAGAATCAGAATCCTGACACGGATGGCCAAGGATCGGACAGCTGGCCCATCCCCAGTGCTCTGGTGAACCTCTGTTCAGTTCCTGCGCTTCCTCTCACCACCGCGGGAGTGAATCCTGAGGCCCAGTCACGACGTGGCCTAGTGACTCACCCTTCTGCACCTTGGCACCACCTTAACAAGAAGTGACTGGGGAAGTTGACAGGCTCCAGTGGGACCCCCAACTGCCGGGCAATTGTCAAGTAGAGCAGGGACATGCTGATCGGGATTCCTGTTCTGCGAATCAAAACCTAAAGGAGAAAAAAACCCTTCAGCTTCATGGAAAGGAACCGCACCTCATCACTCCTACAATGTAAGTACTACAGAGCACCCTCTGTGCATTGGGAATGACCCTAGGTTTTCATGGCTTAAGTGGAGGAATATTTGATGTATTTAGATCAGGGGTCTGCAAGCTGCAGTCTGTGGGACAGATCTACTCCACAGCCTGTTTCTGTATGGGGCCTGCATAAGAAGAGTGTCAACATTTTTTAGTGTTTCAAAAAAAAGTCAAAAGAATACTATTTCGTGACACATAAAAATCACATGAAATTCAAATTTCCGTGTCCATACAGGAAGTTTCATAGGAACACAGCCACACTCGTTTGTTTTTGTGTTGTCCGTGCCTCCTTTCAACTCCAGCGGCAGACCTGAGCATTGAGGACACACAGCATATGGCCTGCAGAGCCAAAACCTCTGGCCCTTGATGGAGAAAGTTTGCAGACCTGGGATTTAGGGTGTTCGTCCCTCAAAAAGAATAAAAGGCCATTTCAAGGAAAGAAAAAAATTAGGGTAGCACAGAGGGCAAAAGAACAGATTTGAAAATGGTGCCAAGGACAAAGGACATAAAAAACTAAGTATCGATGATACAGCTGGCCAAGTTTCTTCTGACCCCTCGAAAGGCCAGTGCAGAAAAAAAGACCTGATTAGTTTAACAGTTTTGTGTTTATAAGATACAAACTGACCAAAATCAGAGAAATACCTATTTCCAGACAGGAAATTATCTCAAGGGTTTTCACACAGAGTTAAGAAATAAAAATCCAGAGCAATATCCTGATGGTAGAGGAAAAATTAGTTTCCCTGGGCATTGAGAGATGAAAAGACAATGCATTTGCCCTCAAAGATGACACAGTTGGTCAGAAACGAGCTTAAAAAAATACGTACTCTTCTGTTTTAATTCACCCACATTTACCTGGTGCATGTACAAGTTGAGGGCATTATAGTAATCCATCCGGTTCCCCTTAAACTTGAGCTGGTCGTAAAGGACATAGTTCATGGCATCCAACACCTGGCTCTGGAGTTCTATCTCCATTATCATGGAGGATTCACCTGAAACACAGAGATCTACTCTGAGGACACAAGCACTCCCCAAGGTGTGACCATCGTCCCAAACAACCCACACCACGCGGACACTAGCAGTGTCCCAACAGGACCCAGCAGGTACTGCCAGTCCAGGGCGGAGAAACGAGTATGAACTCAGAAGTCTTTTCGAATCTCCCGGTGAGCACGTGGTAGTGTCACTAACTGCTTTTCTGGTGACGTCACAGCAACACTCTGCAGAGTTTCTCAAATCAACCAATTGCTCTGCTAGGTTCTCTTTTGCAAATACAGCTGGATCGAAAGCAATTCCACACCTGCCTTGAAGGCCAAGCTGGGGTGCCGGCTGTTGATGCCCCGGAGGGTTTTGCAAACGAGCTCCACGATGCTGTCAATCTGGGCCTGGATATCTTTGAGGCTGATGTCAGAGAGAGGATTGCAGTACTGGTCAATATATACAGCACCTGAAAACGAACAGAAATTATTGAATAAGTTCCTATTTTTACCCTTTCCCCCTCAGTTGCTCATTCAGCCCAGACATCTGGGGCCACAGTTCTTTGAATCATCTTCCCAGGTAAGCTTCATTCATGGAAGACAGACCTTGCTGCAAATACATGGAGAAGGAGTCACATTCTCACAACAAAGGAGTTGAAACACTTTATTTAAAAAAAAAATAAGCCAAATCCTCTCTCAAAGGTTATGGACTCAAAAACGGGCATGAGACAAATCATATTCCCATATTCTATTACAAAGAAAAATAAACGCTATACAGGGGCTCATTCCAGGAAGTCTGAAAACATAATGGCGTAAGACAATCACTTTACTTTAAAAAAAAAAAAAAAGTCGAGGGCACCTGGCTCGATGGTTAAGTGTCTGCCTTTGGCTCAGGTCACAATCTTGGGGTCCTGGTATCAAGCCCCGCGTCAGACTCCCAGCTCAGCAGGGAATCTGCTTCTCCCTCTCCCCCCTGCTTGTGCGCTCTCTCTTCCTCTTTCTCTCTCAAATGAATAAATAGAATCTTTTAAAAATTTTAAAAAGTTGAAACCCTCAATGAGGGATTTCTACAATTTGTACCCCTCAAAGATGAGACAGTGAATGAACTTTGGAGAGGAGACTGTACTTTCAAATCAGAGAAATAGTGACACTCAGCCAACCTGCTGCTGAAGACTTAGACAAAGTAGACCAGAGACACGGTCTCTGGAATCCAGCTTGGTTCTCTACTGCCTTGGGCCATTTTCTAACCAGATGCCAAAGGGCTAACTTGATCATTTGGTTATAAGACCTTTTCACTTGAGAAGCTGCAGTTAGGACTTTTTTTTGGGGAGTCATTTTAAATTCAAGAGGTCAGGTTCTTGACCCCCTACTTACACTGCAAGGAGTTGAAAGTAGACATCAAGAGAGCCGGACCCCAGTCCCAGTTTTGCCCCTTAGCTAGTGACGGACTCCTGGGCTTTCTTGGGATGGTTTCCTCACCTGTTGGCTGAAGTCCAATCCATCCTGATGCTATGATTCCTAGACTGCATTAGTCCTATCAGATTATTCTTGTTAGTCTCCATGGATCAAAACCCTGGAGCCGACTTCCACTTGCTCAACTACTTGCTCAAAAACCTTCAACGGCTACCCAGTGCCTATAGTACTGATCTGGATGAGTTAGTGAAAATCGTACTATTACTTTATATTTGGAAGATGAAAAAGAAGTCATCGTCTTCATAAATAAGCTACAGAAAACAAAGCCTATCAAATCATTCCTCACTGGGAAAAACAGATAGGGTGACTCTCCACTCCAAGACGCACAGGAGATGATTCCAGAGTGGTGAGGCTGTTGGAGTTTAATCAACTGGAACAGATTTTTCACTTCCTTCTGGATGATGAGACTTTTACACCACCAACAAGAACCTGCACTAGGCACTGTGGAGTACACAGTGTTCAGAATAATGTTAAGGTCAAGGGATACAAGAAACTTCATGATGAGCTGGAGAACAAAATGCCCACACTCTGCTGTGGTTTACTAGTCAGTGCTACTGCACGCACGCCTCCTGAGGCGAGTAAATCTGCAAGCGTTGCAGTAATCAGCAGAAACTCAATGGAAGTTAAATTTGAACTGCACTTCTGCGGGCGAGCAGGATTTAAGAGGGAATTCTAAGAAAAATGAATACCACTAATGAAGATACGAAGCCAGGCGGGAAGACAATGACCCGGCTGGAGCAAAGAGGGTGTTCTGGAGAGTAACAGGCAAAGGTTTGGGCTTTGGTGGGGTTTGGGGGAGGGAATCCCAGATTATGGCAGGCACTAAAAAACAGGCAGAGTTAATTTAAAAAAAAAAAAAAAAAAAAAAAAAAGGCCAAGTTTCAGGTAGGACTGGCGCTAGGTCTCAGCAGCCTTGAGGCTCAGGAAAGCAAGTGCCGCTTAGAAAGTGGCTGCTGGGAGAGGCGGTGACAGCCTGCACGACCACAGGAATAAAAACATGCCAGCACTGGAAAGGAAGAAAACTGACGAACAGGGTAAGTCATAGGGAGCAGGAAATGAAAGTGAATGAACAGTCATATCCGTACTTCATAACCATAATTTATGGCACGGCTTAAGCAATACACTAGAAATTTAAATTAGTTTAAAAAAATAAAGTCACATTTTGTTCTTGTCTGACTTAGCAGGAACGAAGTTATTCTGGTCATCATGTCTGTCCAGTCGACTTCTTTCTCTTCACTTCTCGTTATGGACAAGCAGACTCACTGATGCACAAGAACACTGGGTCCTCATTAAAATCCAACCAGGGAGGGGAGCTGAAGGGATCTGCCCGAGGTCACACGGAGACAAAACTAGACAAATTTATTTCTGATTTGGAAATGATGCTTCAAAGCTCAGAAAAAGGGAATTTAACCTCACTAGCTCAATTATCAGCCTCATGCTTTGAACTGACGGCACATCTTTAGAAAACACTGTCTCTTCAGCTGACAGCCAAACACTCTGGCAAAATCTTAGCTCCGCGTTTAGCAGTTCTGCCTGCCTAACTGATCAGACCGTATGATCCCTCCTCCAGAAGCCCATGCAGCACAGTTCACTTCTCCGCTGCTCCGCCCTCAAGGACGGTCTCCACTACTGTACTGGGCGACAACTCAGCTGCCAGTCGAAAGATCCCTGTCAGAGCCTCACCTTCAAGATACGATTCATAGTCATCAGGCTGCTGAAGAAATGCCTTAAGGTTATTTAAAATTTTCTGTTGGCGTAGATAGTAGAGAATTTTTTTAGCGTAGTATTTCCAGGTCAAAGCTTTTCTGGAAAACAAACAAAAATAAGTCAATGAGAATCAAGATACTAACACCTTGATTACCTTATTTTTTATTTCACACTGACCACAGGATGTAAAGAGCCTACTTAACAAGAAAAATATAATTGCTTCGTGATCACACAGCACTTGTTATCGTGGAGGCAGAGACAGCACAATTTACGACTTTGCATATGTCACCAACACTAGCTTATTCCTGCTGAAATCCAAGAAACACTGACCTGTTTGGCTTCAGATTTACTAAAAAGAAATCCAGGAGAAACCTGAAAGCCGGGGCAGCTGGCTAAGGCTCACGACCCAGGGGTGAGGTGTCTGGAATCCTTTGCTGGCCCCTGGGCACCTGCCTTAGGGAACTCAGGCCTTGGGCTAACGCTTTTCTCTTTCTACGCTCATTCCATGGTGATCTCATCCCATCTCACGGTTTCAAATATTATTTCGACTAACAGCCCTCAGTTTATTTTCCAGTATGCATTTCTCCTCTAAACTCCAGACCTGTATATCCAAATGCTATTCCACATGCCCACCTGGGTGTCTGGTGAACTCCTTATGCATGTGTCCCCTCCCAGTCATCCCCCCTCAGGTAAAGGCAACTCTGCCACTGCAATTAGGCTAAAAACCTTGCAGTTCTCCTGGCCTCCTTGCTCGCTTGCTCTCAGAGGCCACATCTAACCCAACCACCCATGCTATTCGTTCTATCTTCAAAGTCTACCAGACATGTGAACACTTCTCACTCACTCATCTAAGTCCCCAACATCTTCTGTGTTATAAAAGCACCTGAGTTGAGCTCCCAGCTTCAACCCTGCCCCTTCACAGTCTCCCCTCCACATGGCAGTCCAAATGCCTCATTTAGCAGGTAAGTCACAGCACAGGTCACAGCATGGGTTTTCCACTTTGCTCAAAGTAAAAGCCCCAGTCCTAACGATGACCTAAGAGGTCCCTTAAACTCTCCCCCCCATGACCCCTCTGACCTCAATTCCTGTTCTTCCCTGCCTCCTCCAGGCCTCTGGCCACACTGGCTTCCCTGTTGTTCCTCCACCATGCCTGGTGGCGCTCACCTCAGGCCTCAGCACTCTCAGCTCCTTGACTACAACATTCCTTCCCTGGGGATCTGCAGTCTGCACCCTCGACTCCTTTCAGGTTTTCATTCAAATGTCATCTCGAGTTAGGTCTTCTCTCACCACCAAGCCAAATACCCCTCCTTGATTAGTATTTGTTTACAGCAATTCGCATCTTCTAATGTAATCAATCATCTTAACTTGGTTAGTGACTATCTCCTCCACTAGAATGGAAGCCCAATGAAGACAGGGCTTTTTGTGTTGTTCACTAGCGTATTCTCAGTGCCTGAGATAGAGTCTGGTAAACAGCAGATGCTCAATACTTGCTAAGTAAATGAAATGCTTCACCAGATATTCCACATGCACACATGGATCATGGGAAATAGGAGGGAGACTGATTAATTTATCAGTGTGGCTTCAGAAATAGAGAACTCTCTGGGGCGCCTCGGTTACTCAGTCGGTTAAGCAACTGCCTTCAGCTCGGGTCATGATCTCCAGGTCCTGGGATCGAGACCCACACTGGGCTCGAGACCCACACTGGGCTCCCTGCTCAGCGGGGAGCCTGTTTCTCCCTCTCCGCTGCCCCTCCCCCCCCACCCACTTGTGCTTTCTCTGGCTCACTTTCAAAAAAATGAAATCTTAAAAAAAAAAAAAAAGAAAAGAAAAGAAAGAAAGAACTCTCACTCTTAAGTTAGTAAATGAAAATCAGAAGAGCTAGGTTCTACTAGCTTTTAACCTTTGAGTTGTAAGGTGTGCCAATCTAGAAAACTGCATGAAACAAACAAGCAGCTTCATGAGTTAAGCTCAACACATGATTACAAGACAAACATCCTCATATCCACCCATCAGGCTAAGAAACGACTTCGCAGACCCCCCAGAGCCCTCCAGGGCCCTGTCTCCCATCTACAGCCATCACAACCCACACCTCCATGCTCATCATTGCCTCACCAAACGTATATCCCCGAACACTCTAGTCTAGCCCATTTTGAGGTCATTCAAGTCTCTTAATGCACAGGATCCCCCTCCATCTTTTCTTTCCCTTGCACTTGATTTGTTGAAGAAACCTGGTTGTGTGACCTGCAGTTTCTCACAGTCTGGAATTGGTTGATTGCTTCCACAAGGTATGGTTTCACATGTTCTTCTGTCTTCTGAATTTCCTGTAAATTGGATGTAGATGCTTGATCAGATTCAGATTCCATTTATTTGGCAAGACTACTTCACAGGTGGTAGTGAAGTCCTTCCATCAGGAGGCAATCATGCCTTGGCTGGCCCTTTCGGTGATGTTAGCAGGCACTGCTTCTCAATGCCCAGGTCCGTTAATTCATTAGAAGTTGCAAAGTGGTGATATTCTAATTCCACCATCCTTTCTTCATTTATTAGCTGGAGCATTTCTATAAGGAATAATTTCCCCTCATCCACTATTTGATTCCCCCAATGGCACAGTATTTAGGAAAGACAGGATAAATGCTCGTGTCTTTCCTTTTGTTTTTCAAAATACTTTGGATTCTTATTATCCTCCAAAGGTGAACAATTAGTTGTTCCTGAGTATTACCATGAACTAACAGAGCTATACACAGTTGGTGTGATCCAACCCATCCCAGTTTTCACCCTGCTGCTCAAATCACATCTCTGGCCAATGGAAGCCTCTCCATGTTGGCCCCTGAACACTTACAACATGAAATATTGGTACTTCTATTGATATCTGGTTCCAGACTTCCAAGATGCTCCAGCCTCATCTTTTTACAATGACCTGGAATCAGACCTAGAAACAGCCCTTTCCCCAAAATCATGGCTTCTTTTGATGGGAAAGGGTGTATCAAGATCGCCTTCTGGGTACTAGGGATCAACATTTCCACTAGATTGGTTATTGTTTCTAGACCTTTCCAACAGACAGAAATAATAAGTCTAGTGTACCTATGTGTGTGTATCCACATACACACTCCTACATATTTTTAAATATATCTCGGTTATTCATAATGACACTTCTAAATAAAATTCAGAACTAAACATCTTCTGTTCTGTGTCTCTAACTTTTTTTCCTCCAGGAATATCCTACTTCTCCAGAACACCAGAGATGAATTAGAGTATTACTCAGGTACTCGTTCGCTTTATTTCACATCTTAGAAGCAAACACATGCCCAGCCTCAGAATAACAAGACCAATATTTTCATCACCTTGATGAGTACTAAAAAGAGCTAAATATTTGTTTCCATTCTCCCCTATTCTCTGCTCATTTCTTTAAACAACTGTACTGGATCTATACTGAAAAGGCTTATGGCCATTACATACAATACTTTCTACCCTATTAACTGTCACTTGGATTGAATTCTAAAAGCAAATACATATTTAATGCTCACCATTAGTCCTTGTGCCAGTGTCTCTCTGGTTGTTTTGGTTGTTTGAAGCTCATTCTCTAGCACATTTCTCCTGAACGACTCAAAAGTCCCCAAGTCCCCGCAAGTTGGTTAAGTTTGTCTGCAGCCTTTATACTTGAAGTCAGTTTGGCTGGATATAAAAATCCTTGGCTGACATTTCTGATCCTTCAGCACCTTAAATACATTACTCTTTTTTCCTCTGACACAGAGCAATTGTTGAGAAGTCTGATGATACTCTGATTCTCTTAACCTTGTAAGTGACTTCATTTTTTTTAGTTGGATGCCCAAAAGACTTTTCTGTCTTTAAAATCCAGTAGGTTTACTGAAATATGTCTCAGTGATGGTCACTCTGGGTCATTTTCTCAGGCACAGCATATGCCATTTTTAATAGGTTGTTTCAAATCTTTATTGTAGATGTACTCTTTTTAAAGATCACACAGAACACCATAAATGCAAATTGTTTTCAAATATTGAGATTGGTGCTTCAGCATTTATGGAAAACTATCCTTCCTTCCGATGCTTTCCATATTTGCACAATAAGCACTTGCCAGGAATGAATACAAACACGGTCCTTCAACAAAACCAGCATCCAAAAATATTTAAAAATGTGAGTATTCCCTCTTATTTAAAAATAACCGTTTTAGGCTCAAAATATGTGTCAGGCCAAGAGGTGACATGTCTATGACACTCACTTCTAAAAAGACTATAACTGTGCTTTTTAGCTGGCTGCGCATATTTAGTCATGTTTGCCAGTCTGGTAAGTAAAAAAGTCAGTATTTCGTTGTTATTTAAGACTTCCTTGCAGAGTGAATTTAAAGATCTACAGGATTCTCAGCCCTTTGGATCTGCTCTTCTGTGAATGTCCTCCTCTCTTGTCACTTTTTCAATTTCTTCTTAGAAATTTTAAGAATTCGGGGCACCTGCATGGCTCAGTCATTAAGCGTCTGGCTTCGGCTCAGGTCATGATCCCGGGGTCCTGGGATTCAGTCCCACATCAGCGCCCTGCTCAGCAGGAAGCCTGCTTCTCCCTCTCCCACTTCCCCTACTTGTATTCCCTCTCTCGCTGTCTCTCTCTCTGTCAAATAAATAAATAAAATCTTAAAAAAAAAAAAAAAAAGAAATTTTAAGAATTCTACTGACTTCTTTATGGTTTCTTTGGTCAAAAGGAAGTTTATTTTTTATTGCAAAACTATCTGTCTAGGGATGCATGGGTGGCTCAGTCATTAAGGATCCGCTTTTGGCTCAGGTCATGATCCCAGGGTCCTGGGATCGAGCCCTACATCAGGCTCCCTGCTCTACAGGAAGCCTGTTCTCCCTCTCCCCCTGCTTGTGTTCCCTCTCTCGCTGTGTCTTTGTCAAAAAAAATTTTTAAATCTTAAGAAAAAAACAAAAAACCCTGTCTATATTCTTGTATTGCTTCTGTATCAGTGGTCTTAGTTAAGTAGGTCTTCCTAGATTAGACACAAAGTCTGCTATTTTATTGAGGGATTTTCATGGTGGTAATTTTTAAATTCAGGTTATTTAATCTCTTGGAACTTAATTTTTGTATATGATAGCAGTTTTATTTTCTTCTAGATGAATATTCAATTACTTCCAATAACAATCATTAAATATGGCACCTTTTCCCCTCTGCCTTTAAATATATTAAATTATCTTCTATGCTGGGACACGTTTCTGAATTCTTCTTTGTCACTGATGTAGCTCTCAACTTCTATTTAAACACTGTTTTGGTTACAGTGAGCTTCATCTATGTCCTATTACCTAGTGATGCAAAATTTACAATATGATTATTTAAAAAAATTTTTTTCAGCTTGTCTAGTGAATTTATTCTTCTCAGCATATTATCCAATTAAAACAAAAAAACTCTTTTTGTATCCTAATTGGAATGGCACCAGGGTTATGTGTTAATTTTAGAAGAACTGACATTTTTGTAAAAGTATGTCTCCCCAGTCAAGGACATGCTATCTTTTATGATTTTCATAACATTCTATAGTCTGACCTTGGACACTCATTCCCAGGAACCTATTACTTAAAAATGAGACCACAAAAACCATCACCCTCCACAATAACGTAAGATGGAGAAGAAAGTGGTTGTCATCAACAGTGGGATAGTTAAACAAATTACAGCATGTACTGTAAAACCGTATACAGCCATTAATAAAGTGAATCTGATCAGTTGATCAGATTTCCACAAGGTAATGTTCAATAAAAAAAAAAAAGATAAAGAAAAGCACCTATTTTATGATCACAAGTCTGTGAAATAAATGATCTTCCTCCATTCCCATATATATTGATGTGTATGAGCACGTCAGAACAGGCTAAGCTGTCCTCCTTAACTACAGGGGTGGGACAGGGAAAGCCAATGCAAATGGAGGGAGTGGGGAGGAAGAGAAAAACAGTGTAAGCAAGAGAAAAACAACGTCTGCACTCAACATCAAATCAAAACTAAAACAACCAATAAACTTAGTATATTTGACATCATGTTTATGTATTTGAAAGTATACTCACATATATGTAAAAAAGACAGGTCAGCTTTTATTTTTAAGGCTGCACAATACTGACTGTTAGATCATACTTCAATACATTTATAGATAAACCAAAATAGAAACGGAAAAATGACCTCTGCATCTGAACTCATCCAAGGCCTAGAATAGTGGCACATCTTACCTCTCCCCTACAGTTGTTCCACTGATAGATAGCTCTCTCTCCTAAACCCCTTTAAAAAGAACAAGGAAAATCCTACAACTTGTTTGTGAGATACTGCATAGTAAGCTCTAAGGAAGATGCTAAGCTAGACTTCTTATCTTCTATCACTAATAGTTCCCAGAACTTTCAGAGCAGAAAATCTTTTTCATAGGTATGTTAAACTGGAAGCCAAGTCATTTTTTAGGTAAACTGGAAAATAACCTTCGCAGCAGAAAATGAGGCATAAAAAATTTTAAACAACCAACAAAAGATGGTGGATTTTTCTTGATCAGGAGAGAGAAAGGTTCAATCAGATGCCAACAACGTTCATGGCCAAAGTAAGATCATTTCTTAACGAAATTCAGAAATCATAAAAAAAAATCCTCCATTAAATTAAAACATGCCTAAGAAATTAAAAAAAATCCGTAACAGACAAATTTGGTGATGGTAGGTGGAGAGATCATAAAGGAAGGGTAGTTTATATTACTAAATGACATAATGGATATGAGTGCTGAGCATAGTATTTAACCCATAGCAGGAATAAACACTAATTCTCTTTTCTTTCCAAAAGGATTTTTGCAAGGTTTCTTTAAATATCAATTGTCTCAGTGTATTTACATTATTTACACAGAATTTTTTTAAAAATAGAACTATGGCAAGACATGAAATATTTGGAAAACATATCCCAGGGTTCAGTCACATACAAATTACAGCAGTTAATTCTGGGCATTATTAGAATGAACAAACAAAAAACAATCCCTGCTAAAACCATGACTTACCTTCCTTCCATATTTAGGATACACACCAATTCATCCTCAAAAAATATCTCGGGTCCCTCGAGATTCTCAATGTCACTAAAACCGTTACAAGGGACCTATGAAGAAGACATATACAAACAGGCCTCAATAACAGGCAATGATCTGTCACTCTCACACACAATTCTGAGTTGCAAACAGAGATGCTCAAGTGCGTGGAAGCAGTAACAGCTGTCCTACACTAGCTTGCACCACCCACCACGGGTGGAAAGTAACATGTGGAGTAACAATAATTTGTTCAGATCTTACTGCCAGTTGTAAATTAATTATATTTTCATAGTCTGGAATTTCTGAAATTACTCAGAATACTAATGTGAGGAAAAACAGCTCTGAAACAAGGATTAGAAATACCAAACATCGTAATTTACAACAGCGATTTTATGCAATTTATAT
This sequence comes from Mellivora capensis, assembly GCA_004024625.1. Classification (NCBI taxonomy): domain Eukaryota; kingdom Metazoa; phylum Chordata; class Mammalia; order Carnivora; family Mustelidae; genus Mellivora; species Mellivora capensis. The sequence goes on from PISX010014408.1 coordinate 15,045, forward strand.
TGTACTCAAGTTGGAGCAAAGGGCCAGAGAGAAGCCTAGTACCTTGGGCAATTCACTTAACCCACTGGGCCTATTTTCTCCTAGGTAAACTGAGGTGGTGGTACCAATGAGCTTTAAAATTCTATTACTTCTCCCACTTTATTTGAAAGTAGGCAGGAAATTTCATATCAACCTGTGTGCACGCAAGAATATAAGGGTCCTGAGCCAAAGTAATCATCCGCCCACAGATCAATCTTAAGTCTATTCCTCTATGTTCAAAGTCCTTGACATATTTCTAATTAGGCAACAGTACTGGGAAAGAGGGAGCTAAGGAAAAAAACAGTAATTCATCATTATTACACAAATACACAGGTTGTTAGAAATGCACACAAAACCAGCTGGACTAGAATTAGAGGATTTGAACTAGTAGGTCATAACCAAGTGCATCCAAAACATCTAGCACCCAAATATGTGTATACAAACATTTTGTATCAGTTTTAAAATGTGATATGAATGCTTTTGGCCAGGGCAAGGCTTATCCAGAATAGAACATAAATTCTGTCCACCTTAGTATCAACAAACACTGAATACAGAAATAACTTAAAAATAAAATCTTAAAAAAGAAAGGAAGAGAGTAAGAAAAGAGGAATTAATCTTCAGTAAACCAGGGTAGTAAAATAAATCAGGGTCACCTGACTGGCTCACTCAGTAGAGCATGTGACTCTTAACCTCAGGGTCCCAAGTTCGAGCTCCACACTGGGCATATAGTTTACTTAAAACAAACAAACAAACACACCCCAAACCCAAAAAATAAATAAATCAGACTGGCTTTACTTCTAAGTCCTCAATCAGAAATAAATTTATGGGGTGCCTGGGTGGCTCAGTCTGTTAGCCTCTGCCTTCGGCTCAGGTCATGATCCCAGGGTTCTGGGATAGAGCCCCACATCGGGCTCCCTGCTCAGTGGGGAGCCTGCTTCTCCCTCTCCCTCTGCCATTCACTCTGCTTGTGCTCTCTGGCTCTGTCAAATAAATAAATAAATTTAAAATAGTAACGTGAACTTGTCCCAGAATTACGAAAAGTTAAGAACCATGAATGACCTAAATACAGAAACTTCTGAGACACTTTGTGGGAAAACAAAAACTACAAAAAACAACAACAACAAAAAAACCCCAAAAAAACCAAAAAACCAAACATTTCAGCAATATTAAAAAAAAAAAAACAAAAAACTTTTCAGGGATAATGAATGCAAGATATTTTAACTGAGGGAGTAATAATTCTGATTTACAGATAGCTTCTAATCCTCTTGTTACCTTAAGAAACAATGCTATTCACTACTGGTTACTTAGAACCTGAAAAGCCAGAGAAGAAAAACCCTATGAATTTCGTCAACCCTTCTGGGAAAACAACTGGGCAAAATCTGTAGTGTTCGATCACTGGTGATCTCCTAACTCAAGCGGAGGCTGTGAAAAATACGTTTAACCTCCTGGAGGAGAAATAATGCTGATCTGGATTCCCTCTACATTGTGCGGTGGGTCCCTCCCTCCCTCTCCACTCCCCATTCTCTCTCTGGCTTTAGAAAAGTAAAGCTGGCAGGGACAAATGGCTTCGTGTTGCTGGATGGGAGGAAAAGGACACAATGACTCTCGGCCATCTAAGTGAGTCAGGGATTGTGAGAGAACTAGAAAAGGAGTATCAGAAAGAGCTAGATGAGCTAATGCCTACAGACCCAGACCCAGACCCAGACACCACGAGCAAGCAAAAACGGGGAGCTACATCAACGGATCCTTACGTGCTCTGAAAAGAACCTCTTTGAGAATGAGGCTACAATCTTCCGGGCTTCTAACCCAGCTTTTTGCCGAACTTTATACTCCTCCAACCAATTGACGTAGTCGGTGGGGCTGTAGTGTTTCATAAGGGAAGGCCACCTACAAGGAGAGAAAAACCCTCTCAGCTTAACAGAGACTCAAAGGCAGACACAGGAATCAAAGGCAGCCTTGAGAAACAGGGCAAGCACTATGGTTTAGTGGCACCAGGGGCCCCGGCGGTGGCCCTCGTTCAAATCTCCACCCGGCACGCAGCTCGCGGCGTGACCTTGGCGAAGCAGTAGGAATGGCTCTGTCTTCACTCCCCATCAGTAAAATGGGGACAGTTGCAGCAACAATAACAGGGACGACAAGGGCTGCTAACACTGATCGCGCGCCTCCCAAGGGCCAGGCCCTGCGTAAATGCTCCTTACACATCATCTCATTTAATAACCACAGTGAAAGGTAGGTCTGATTATCACCGCAGAAAGTCGATGAATGAGGCTCAAAAGAAAGGGAAGTCGCTACCCACCCCACCAAGGTCATAAGGCAAGTGTGCCAGGGCCAGATTTATCCGGGGTCCCCACACCGAAATCTGTGCTCTCGGTCCGCAACCCGGGAATGCTGCGGCCGCTTCCTCCAAGGGCTGTGGGGATCACCGCATCGCCAGAGCCATGTCAACATTTTAGCTCGGAGTCGGGCACAAAGAAGCGCGCAGGATGGATCAGCAGCGATCCTACCGTCGTCACCCTCTATGGCGGGCCCCGGCTGCCGGGCGCTTCCCGATGCGAATTTGGGCAGCGGCGGGTCCGCGCGGCGTGGACCTCAGGGGCCCGGGGAGCCAGCGGCCTGGAGGCCTTTGTCTGTCGGTCCGCGGGCAGGGGTCCGGGGGTGGCCTCCGGGAAGGGAGTCCGCGCGCGGACTGGGAGGCGGCGGCGCTGGCCGGTCAGGCCCGGGCCCGGGGGTCGCGGGGCCGGGGCGCGGGCGGCTGGGTGGCGGGGCGGCGGGCTCACCTCACCCGGAACTGCTCCTTCCACACCTTCCCGCTACTCTGGCACAGCTCGCGCAGCCGCCGGCAGGTGCTGGAGACGCGGCCGATGTCGGCGGCCGTCAGCGAGCCGCTGCACAGGATGTACTCCAGCACCTCGCCCGGCAGGTTGACGAGGCAGCTGAGGCCCGCCGCCTCCGGCGCGGCCTCCTCTGCCAGCGCCGGCACCACCTCCATAGCGCTGTCGACCGCTGCTGCCGCCATCTTGTCCGCGTACCTGGGCCCGTCGCGCGCGCGCGCCAGGGCGCCCCTTTCGCCCCGCCCACCCGCCTCGAGGGGCGGGCGCACGGATCGCCCCGCCCACGTCCGTGGCCACACCCTCTCGGCCCGAGCTGCAGGCTGTGGGCTGCGGGCTGCCGGCTACAGCCCGCGGAGGGAAACTCGTTCTTTTTTTTTTTTTTTTTTTTTTAATTTATTTATTTGTCAGAGAGAGCGGGAGAGAGAGCGAGCGAGCACAGGCAGACAGAGTGGCAGGCAGAGGCAGAGGGAGAAGCAGGCTCCCCGCCGAGCAAGGAGCCCGATGTGGGACTCGATCCCAGGACGCTGGGATCATGACCTGAACCAAAGGCAGCCGCTCAACCAACTGAGCCACCCAGGCGTCCCGGGAAACCCGTTCTTGTCAACTGTGCGGTGGGTCCCGGAGCGGCGAACCGGGGTGGGGAGGGGGTCGGGGTGGGGAGTTGGGGGGTTGGGTTGGCCGAAGCAGCCTCCATCTTGCGTGTCCCGAGCGCTTCCTGTGCATGAGCTCCGCGGTCCTTCCCAATAACCCCATTAACTCTTACCGCCCCGAGTTACATATGGGGAAACTGAGATTCAGGGAGCTAAAGGGACTTGCTCAGAATCCCGTGTACTAGATGTTAATTCAGAGCCACTTGACTTCTGCTTGACTGTGCTCTAAACCAGTATGCTGTAATAACAGCTAATTTAATACTATTGAGTAGGTGCTGTGCCGAGCATTTTACATTTCTTTCTCCTCTAGTAGAGCCCTCTCTATTGGATGCTGTAATTAAACCTATTCTACGAAATACGGAAACCAAGGCTCATAAAGGTGGGAGTCTCTGGTTCAGAGTCGCAGATACAGCAAGTGATAGAGCCTGGCTTTGAACCCTTAAAGCAGGAATTACCATCCAGGTAATTCAGTGCCTGCACCAATGCTGCTACTACTACTACCACTACTAATTATTATTATTAGAAGCATGCAGGATGGATCAGCAGCGATCCTATTATTATAATAATATTATTTACTAAATATATAAAATCATTAAATATTATTATCATTATAATTATTAAATATTTATAATATACCATGTACACAATACATATATATTTATTATTAATAAATATCAAATATTTTTAACCGGAGCCCTGTGCTGTGTGCTTTGGGGATACAGATGTGAGTAAGATGGCATCCCTGCCTCGCAGGAGCTCAAAGTCCAGTTGGGGGCAGGGGGAACGAAGGTATAGTATGGTCTGCTGTCAGTACTTGGAGGCTCACCTTCTGGCCTCAGAAATGAATCCGAAATTCCTAACATTGTTGCAAAGGGATAGTCCCCAGTTTACCTCTCCTTATTTATTTGAGGCCATTCTTTCCTTCACTAGTCACACCCCAGCCAGCTTGGTCTCTTTCTGGCCTTCACATATATGCCTGGAATATATTTTGTGCTAAAATGTCCTCCTTCTAGCTACTTCTCCTCTTCCTCCAGGCCTTTCCCTCCTGAAAATCCAGTGACAGAGGTGGACACTGTTCACCAAGCCTCTTCTGGAAATGCGGGGTCCTCACCTTCTCCTGGTTCTCCCTCTCGGTGGCTGCTGTTAGGGGGGTGGGAGAAGGAGGGGTACCTTGAGCCCTCAGCCCCAGCCCCCTCCTTTCACTCTCTCACCCTGTCTATACCTTGAGTGACGACCCAGACCTACTTTAAATGTTCACAGTTACTTTGGGCCACATAACATATAAACCCAACACCCAGCAGCATAAAACAACCTTGTTTTTATGCTCTTGATTTTGTGGACCAGGAACGGAGAAGGTCTTAGCTGGGCAGCTCTGAATTGGAACGGGGCGGTGGCTCCAGATTCCACACTCTCAAACACTAAGTGTACTTACCTCTGTCAGATCCTACAGTGCTTGAAAAAGGGGTTGGGATCTTAAGTGTGCTGGGAAGCCCTCTCCATACTCAAATCCCTAAACAGAGGTTGCGTTCTCTCTGCCTGTTTCTTTGAGAAAACTTTTTTTGCTTCTTTTTTTGGCTTTGTTTTCTTTGGAATAAGGAAGCAATTTTATTCTCTAAAAGATCACTCCTAATAGTTATCAATCTCTCTCTTTCCGTTTCCTTAGCCACGGTCCCTGTCCATGTCCCCAGCATGGCTCCTGAATGTTCCCCAGGCTTTCTCCCTGGCTCAGAGAATGTGAAATCAGCCCCAGTAACACTCAGACTTTGGTAACCGAAGTTTTCAGCCCCTTAGGTGGAAGGCAGACCCCAGATCTGCACAGGTGATGGGAAAGCTGTTCTCATGAACAACTACTGTTTCCTTATCAATGCCACCCAGGCCCTCCTTCTTCATATATATATGTATATATGTGTGTGTGTGTGTGTATATAATATATATATTTATTTGTTTGTTTTTAAAGTATACTTCACAGCCAAGTGCAGAGCCTAGTGCGGGGCTCAATCCCACCACCCTGAGATAAGGCCTGAGCTGAGATCAAGAGTCGGATGCTTAAGCAACTGAGCCACCCAGGCACCCCTCCTTTCTCCCATTTCTGATCAAAGATGACCAAGATACGGTCAAGGGAAAAAAATTAAAATCTCCTGCCAACCCAGAAAAGCCTCTCCACAATTCTAGAAAAGAATAGTTTTAATGGTGAGTAAGCATTAAACTAGATTTGAGGCACAGCACAGGAAATCTGCTAACAAGATTACAAAGACGAGAGAAATCCCCCCTTTTCATAGACAGCCAAATACTGACTGCATCCCACACGTGCTCTCGTCCTCATGTCGAAGGACCTGATCGCATCTTTCCTAGTTCATCCTAAACTCACTTGGTAACTGCGGTACACATTGTGCTAGCTAATTGCCTTTGTCTCAAGGAAATAATAAAACTTCTCATCTTGGGGCGCCTGGGTGGCTCAGGGGGTTAAAGCCTCTGCCTTCTGCTCAGGTCATGATCCCAGGGTCCTGGGATCGAGCCCCTCATCGGGTTCTCTGCTCGGCGGGGAGCCTGCTTCTTCCTCTCTCTCTGCCTGCCTCTCTGCCTACTTGTGACCTCTCTCTCTCTGTCAAATAAATAAATAAAATCTTAAAAAAAAAAAAAACTTCTCATCTTAACCATGAGCAGGTAGTTACAGTTTGGAATGCGTTGCTTTGGCTAAAGCCCCCACTGTCCCAGGGAGTTAAGGACAGGAGCTTCCTTGGTATTTACATTTCAAAGAGATGTTTCTCAGGCCTCTAAGGAAAACATTACTGGGTTGTACTACTGGCAAGAGGCTTGATGGACGCTTAAAAAAGATTTGCAGGGATGCCTGGGTGGCTCAGTCAATTAAGCACCTGGCTTTGGCTCAGGTCATGATCCCAGGGTGCTGGGATGGAGCCCCGCATCGGGCTCCCTCTGCCCCTCCCCCTGCTCATGCTCCCTCCCTCCCTCGCTCTCTCTCTCTCTCTCTCTCTCTCTCGAATAAATAAAATCATTTTAAAAAAAGGAAAGAAAACCTGATGCTAAGTGAAAGAACCCAGCCACAACTATTGTATGATCCATCTTACACGAAACATCTAGAACAGGTAAATTCGCAGAATTGGAGTACTGATCAGTGGGAGGGCTGAGAGGGAGGAGGCAATGGGGAGTTACTGCTTAATGGTTATAGAGTTTCTGTTTAGGGTGATTGAAATGTTCTGGATGTTCTAGAAGTAGATACTGGGGATAGTTATACACCATTGTCCTTTATATTTTTAAGGTGTTTTTTTTGAGAGAGAGAGAGAGAAAGTGCGTGGGAGTGGGGGTGTGCAGAGGGAGAGGGAGAGAATCTTGAGCAGATTCCCTACTGAGCAGGGAACCCCATGCAGGGCTCAGTATCACGACTCTGAAATCAGGACCTGAGCTGAAACCATGAGTCGGAGGCTCAACTGACTGAGCCATCCAGGCGCCCCCACCATTGTCCTTTATGCCATTGGATTGTATACTTAAAAATAGCTAAATGGTAAAACTTCTGTCACATACAGTTAACCATATTGAAAAAACAGCAAAAGATTTACATACATATCAAAGACACAGAGGAAAGATTTATACACGCACATAGTTTCTCTAGGAAATGCTCTAAGAAGGGAAAAAGGGGATGAGTCTCCTTCTGCTCGGGCAACAGGGAAATTTCTGAATTTTAAAATTTACCTTGTAGTACCCTCTTACCAAACTACTGACTGACTGTATTGAATAGAGAGCTGATCCCCACAACCCCAACTCCTGCTTAAAATTACCTAACACGAGTCTAAATCCTAGACTAATCCCCTCTGGCCCCTCTCACCTGACCCCTCAGGTTCCCCCCCAGGGTGCCCTCTCCCTGCTCCAGCAAGCAATAAACCCATCTTTGTGGGTTATCAGCATACGGTATAGGTCTGGTTATTTTTGGTTAGAGGGTTTCAGTATTCCTCTCCCAAGAGAGCTCTCTGCGCTAACTAGAGAGACCATTCCCACACATCTTCAATGGCATCATAATAAATACACAAACTCTTTCTCTTCTGGTTCATCTCCCCAGACTCTGTCCCTCCTGAGGGCCTTTGTTAATTCTGTTCTCTTTTATCCTCGAGAGCCGGCTTTCCAGGTCCTAACTCAGCATTTAGATGGTCTAACTCAAGCTCCGTGTCCGTAGAAACACACGTTGGGGGAGTGTGCCCTCAAGGGGTCCCCTTCCATTCATTAAACACTCCCGAATTGTCATAGTACACACACTGGCGTGATTATTGGGTTCACTCACCGGCTCAGGCAGGGTTCCGCGGGGCCTGAAGCTTACACTGTCTGGAGGCCCTATTTTAGAAAAGAAGGGCATAAAGATGAACTCATAAGTGAACAGGGTCGCATTTGGGTAGAATGAGAGAAGGAACCTCTGAAAGGATCTTTCTAAGTGAGGGGACCCCGGAGTTAAGCTTCATCAGCAATACGGGAAACACACCTCTTCCTGTAAAATGATGACCTTCATGACAGCAAGGCCTCTATCCGATTTTGCTAGGGTATGTGAGAGGGTGTCACCCTATCCTACAGACATTTCAGACCAAAGAGCCCCCCCGTCCCCCCCTAGCATGTTTAACCTGCTCCCTTAGGCCGCCTCAATCACGGGGGTGATGAGACCTTCCCCAACCACCTTCTTTCTGTAAACACTCCGTCACTCTGCTGTTTTTCTCCAAAATTACTATCACCATCTATCATTAGGACATACTCCTTCAAAAAAATTACTGTCTCGGGGCGCCTGGGTGGCTCAGTCCTTAAGCGTCTGCCTGCGGCTCAGGTCATGGCCCCAGGGTCCTGGAATGGAGCCCCCCCATCGGGTTTCCTGCTCTGCGGGAAGCCTGCTTCTCCCTCTCCCATTTCACCTGCTTGTGTTCCCTCTCTCATTGTCTCTCTCTCTCTCTCTCTGTCAAATAAATAAAATCTTTAAAAAGATTTACTGTCTCTCTCCTTCCAACAGAATGTGAGTCCTCTTGGTTGACCTCTGGTGTCTACAAAAGGGCCCAACACATAATAGGTCTTTATTATATTTCCAATGGATAAGGGATTCACCTTGTAAGTGCAAGTCCATTGAGCTGGTTGTAAATTGCACAGGGGAGGTGGGTGGCGCACCAGGGTGGCTCAGTGGGTTAAGCCTCTGCCTTCCGCTTGGATCTTGATCTCAGGGTCCTGGGATAGAGCCCCGCATCCGGCTCTCTGCTCAGCAGGGAGCCTGCTTCCCCACGCTCTCTCTCTGCCTACTTGTGATCTCTCTCTCGGTCAAATAAATAAATAAGATCTTAAAAAATAAATAAATTGTACAGCGGGAAGGGAGGGTGAATGTGACTCTGGAGGGTCAGAGGGCAGCCGATGGCAGGCTAACAGCCGGGTATCCTACAATTCAACCCAGTTCCAACACTGTCTACCTGGAGACAGCGTCAGACCCCACAAGTTCAGGGCTCAGAAGGGCCAGACTGTCCCCCTCCCCCACTTCAGCCCATACTTAGAAGTGGAGGTTGTTACCTGTGGTTCTGATTGGCTGCAGAAGTTTCCAGGACCCCTTCACCAGTTTGATTGATTTCCTCGAATGACTCACAGAACTCAGAAACATTTCACTTCCTAGATGGCTGGCTTATTACAAAAAGATGGAACTCGGGAACAGCCCGATGGATGAGAAGCATGAGGCACGGTTTGGGAAAGAGGCCTTGGAGCTTCCATGCTTTTTTTTTTTTTTTTTTTTCTTCTTCCATGCTTTTTGAGCACAGAGCTGTCCCCAAATCCCCAGGAGTTCGCCAACGCAGATGCTTCCGCAACCCGGTCCTTTTGGGTTTTCATGGAGGCTTCCATTACAAAGGCTGCCTCCTGGCTCCGCAGGTCAGGAAGGGTGGGAGGAAGGGGAAAGTTCCAACTCTTTGATCATGGGGTTGGTTCTCCTGGCAACCAGCCCCATCCCCAGGTGCTTTCCATAAGTCAATCCATTCACATAAAGTCAGGTGTGGTGAAAGGGGTTTGTTAGGAACAAGGAGAATTTATCTCTCTTATCACATTAAGAAATTCCAAGGATTTTAGGAACTCTGTGCCAGAAACAGGGGTGAAGACCAATAATGTATTTCTTTTTTTTTAAATGTATTTTTTTTTTAAGATTTTTAATTTATTTATTTGACAGACAGAGATCACAAGCAGGCAGAGAGGCAGGCAGGGGGTGGGAGGGAAGCAGGCTCCCTGCTGAGCAGAGAGCCCGATGTGGGGCTTGATCCCAGGACCCTGAGATCATGACCTGAGCCAAAGGCAGAGGCTTTAACCCACTGAGCCACCCAGGCGCCCCTAAAATGTATTTCTTATTATAAATCACAGTACCACAGTTTCCTTACATGGCAAAAGGGACTTTGTAGTTGTAATTAGGTGAGGAATCTTGAGATGGGAAAATTTTCTTGGGCAGCCTGGGTAGGCCCAGTGTAATCACAAAGGTCCTTAGAAGAGGGGGACGGGAGAGTCAGAGGCAGAAAGAGAAGGTTGACAAGGAAGGCAGAGGTGGAAGTGAAGCTGGTCATAAGCCAAAGAATGCGGGGAGCAGGGTGCCTGGGAGGCTCAGTGGGTTAAGCCTCTGCCTTCGGCTCAGGTCATGATCTCAGGGTCCTGGGATTGAGCCCCACATCGGGCTCTCTGCTCAGCGGGGAGCCTGCTTCCCCCCTCTCCCTGCCTACTTGTGATCTCTCTGTCAAATAAACAAATAAAATCTTAAAAAAAAAAAAAGAATGCGGGAAGCTTCTAGAGGCTGGAAGAGGCAAGGGAAGGGATTCTCCCCTAGAGCAGAGGCGAATCAGAAACTAACGTATATTAAATGCACACGTTGCATCAGTTTTCCATTGCTGCTGTAATTACCACATTTTACTTGCTTAAAACAGCTCAAATTTATGATCTCCCTGCGCTGGGTGTCAGAAGTCTCTGATGGGTTTTATGAAGCTAAAATAAAGCGGTCAGCAGAGCTGCTGCTCCCAGCAGCATGACCCCAACCTCTGCTGCAGCAATGCAGTAGGCCAGGGACAGGATGTGCTTGCTTGTTACTCAGAGTTCAGTGGCAAGAGGTAACAAATATATGGAGGCAGATAAAACATGCGCGTGCACGCACACACAGCTATTGCAAACCAATACCTAGCGATGGGTACTGACAGCTGAAAAGGCGACTTTGAATCCAACCATCAGCAAGAGAAGTGGGATTGGCCTTGGTGTAAGGGGGGGGGGGGGCTTTCCAGGTAAGGGGAGTAGCAGAAATACAGGCTAGGCAGAAGGGAAGTAAAAGCTACCTTTAGAACCATCGGGGTGAACCCACAGACGGGGCATTGGCGTGGAGGCATGGAGTACAAGGTCATTGAGAAGGCTGCCTGCCTCCAGCCAGAGCATGAGCTGAATGCAGGTGGGAGGGGATAGCCCTCCTCCCCTGGTCCCTGGTGGCACTGATTGCCTCGTGGAAAATGCATGACGGTTAAAAGAGATATTTCAAGAGGGCAATCTGGGGGCAGTATGTGTTTTTCAAGGAAAGCGAAGCCACCAGCTTGAAGGAAAAAGGAACAGGTGTCTCTCTCTCCCCACAGATTTGCCTGCAGCTTTTCTGCTAATAACTGCATTTCCATTAGCGACTCTTTTCAAAGCCTTCAAACCCAAACTAATTCATTTACTGCCTACTGTTTAATCGAATACGACCCCTTGTATTTATGGGGGTATGTCTCAGAGCCTTTCCTGTGCTTTGTGTCTTTTCCCCACCGCTTCCCTGGAAGACCAGAAATGGGAGCAGAGGAAAGAAGGGCTCATAACTCTTAAAGATTTCAAGTTCTTGGAAACTGTAAGGAAAAGCAAAGAGGCCAAGGCTTCCAATATCAGCTCTGAGTTCTGGCAGAGGAAAAGACTAAGAGGCAGAGACCAGGAGACGGGTCACCGCTGTCCCCCCCACCTCCACCATCCCCAAGTCAAGCAGTACAGAAAGATTTGTTTTTGTTTTTTGTTTTGTTTTGTTTTTAAATCACTTCACTAATTACTCAGGCCTAATTGTCTGTTATTTGATTAACTTAATCTTATTTTCCTCCAGAGGCTATTGCTAAAGTGATTTCCTTTTAGTGATGCGGGTTCCAAGCTCTCTATCAATCCACCGATTGTAAATTTTTTCCCTGCTTTTGTTCTCCTGGTGATTTTGCCAAAGGTACAGTAAGGGGGAAAAAAGTGCATTTTTACTATTTAACTGACGGCGAGGCCCATATTCTACATTGACTCCTAGTACATAAAAAATCTGTTCTTTCCCCTCCCCCACTCATTTTCCACCCTTTCTTTGGATTTGTGGTTGGGAAGGTTCTGTTTTGGTGTAAACTCGGATTTTTTTTCCCACCTGGTTGCCAGGCAACAGCAGCCACCCCCAATCAGGATGCATAAAAATGTTAAATTGTTCCGGCCACCTCTGGAGGTATGGCCTGTCGAAAACCGAAAACCGGTGCAGGTTGGGGGTTGGGGGGGGGGAGGTGCTGGTTAAAATGTCCAAAGTTGGACCTTATTCTCAGCGAGCACTAGTGGGCAGCTAGAAGGAGAAGTCCAGGAATTGGCTTTTAAAATTAGTGTCTTCTGTGATGACAGGTTATCTTAGGGGGCCTAAGGATCCCAGGGCTGAATAGCAAATGGCAAATTACATCAAGAGGGAGCTGTTTGAGCTTCAACGAGAGAGAAAAGCAGAGAACATTTGAAGCTGGATGTTAGTTTATTTACTCATATTTACTCATATATAGGATGATTTTATCCCATCTTCTTCTATCCTGTTCTATGTGTGTTGATGTTGAATTAAATGAATATTAGTTCATTTAATCCTGTTGCAATGCAACGAAGTTGAAACAATCACGGGCTACTTGACAGTGAAGAAAGGAAGATACAGAGAGGTTGAGTAACTCATTCCAAGTTGCACAGCGAGGAAGTGGAGGAGCCAGGACTTGAACTTCAGCAGTCTGGGACTCTGAGCAGCAGCCCCAGGAAGTGGTGAGGAAGGCAGATTCTTGAGTTGGACATTCTGGGTTTGAATTCTACCTCTAACATGTACTAGTTATGTTCACCTTGCACAGACACTGCCTGATCTCCTTGTGCCTCAGTTTCCCAAGTTTTAAATTGGAGAGTGAGTAATGATACCTATCCAAGTAGTCCCATGAAGACTGGCTTTTTTTTTTTTTTTTTTTAAAGATTGTACTTATTGATTTGACAGAGAGAGATGCAGCAAGAGAGGGAACACAAGCAGGGGGAATAGGAGAGGGAGAAACAGGCTTCCTGCTGAGTAGGAAGGCTGATGCGGACTCGATCCCAAGACTCTGGGATCATGACCTGAGCTGAAGGCAGACGCTTAACCACTGAGCCACCCAGGCGCCCCTGAAGACTGGCATATAATCACTCTTAGACACTATTTTAGTTAATTTCCGTGGCGCAGGAGAGACTGACGGGGGTTCGCTCATCCTACTCCACCTCTGCCCCGCATCTCACATTTGACCTTGGGCCAAAGGCTCAGGGATGGGGCAGAGGAGGCAGGAACCATACATGGAGAGCGTCTGACGTTGGGTAAATTATTTTGTAACTTAAAAGGCTATCTGGTGGTTTGTGGTTTTTGGCCAGGAAATAGGTGTGAATGTCAAAATGGTCACAGCGTCCAAATGGCCATGTCCAGAAGGCCATGACAAAGCCCTGGGGGCTCCCAGCCCCTAGCTGATCCTTTTGTACTCACCACCCTGTCAGGGCATTTGGGGTCAGCTCCTCTTCATCTGTCCTGCCAGTGCTTTTGAGGCCAGCTAGGAATTCAGGTTTTAGGGTCCTCAGGGTTGTGTAGATAGGAAGGCAGAACTGGGGGAAAAGGTGGTACAGTTTCTCTGGGGCCCATTCAATGGATGCAGCCGTGATGGGAACAAAGGTGTTGCGGGCAGGATGGAGAGGAAGCTGAGATGCTCCACTGGGGTCCCGAGGACTCAAGAACCATTCCCCAGCCGCTGGGAGCACTCTCAGCAATCAGCCCTTTGGGGATGGCTTCTGCTGCAGAGAGCGGGCTGGTCCAGGACTGAATGATGGAGGGCTATGACACCCAGCCTTCTGGCCCCAAGTCATGGACAGCTCTAGAAGGTCACCTTCAGAAACCCCTCAAGGTTGGCTGACATTTCTGCTGCAACAATATGGCGGCTCAGGGTCTCCCTATACCCGCCCCTTCCCAAGACCACTCCCCAATCAATTTCCACCACCTGGCTCAGGGCGGGCTTCCTGGGGGCCCCTGACTGGTGACAGTGGGCACAGGTGAGAGAAATTCCCACCAAAGCAAATGACAGAACACAGCCAGTGAAGTCAACTCCACTTTTTAATATTTTAACCATAATGCAAACAGGCATAAGTAGACTTTTGTTGAATTCCATCAAGTTAGAAGATGAGGACAAGGCAGAAGGAGAGCATGCGGTGAACACAGCTTGGACAACCTCGCGAGGAGCGTGGGGCGGGTGACGGTCCTTGGAGGAAGGTGCTGGAGTGCACGGGACACTGGGCAGACATTAGCAGCATTGAGAGCTCAGAGGTAGGGGGACGTCCGAATTTCTGACTCTGGGTGTGTGTGTGTGTGTGTGTGTGTGCGCGCGGTGGCATGTGACAGCTGCTCTGCCCACCTCCCCGGCTCCTCAGCCCTGAATGGAAACCCACTAGTACAGCAAGGAGGGGATGGCCAACAGCATTCTCTCTCTCTCTCTCCCCCCCTTCTGGGAAGCCACTGCTGAGCCCAGAGTGGGTCCTAAGATCACAAGATAGCACGACACAAGGAAAACAGGGCAGGGCGGGGTGCATGGCATCGGGTCTCTGTGGGTCCTAATCAGAGCCATGCCAAGGGCACAGCATCTTACCAAAATGGAACCGTCATCCTTTCCGTCTTAGGAGGGAATTTGTGAAACCCCATTTTCATCATCCCCAGCCCCCGAAATCTTCTCTGATAACAGAAAAAAGCCATCACCCGAGGGTCCAGGATGGAAAGGCCTGGGGCAGCCAGGATAGATTCTTTTGCCCCCAGGGGACATCTGTCACAGTGGTGTGGGTGGGGTGGGGAGGGACTGCTGCTGGCTTCTGGTGGGTGGAGGCCAGAGATGTCCCCGGAACAGCCTCCACCACAAAGAATTCTCTAGCCCCAAATACCAATAGTGCTGAGGTTGGCTGACCCTGGACCAGAGCCGAGTCTGGGCACTTGGACGTCCTGGAGTTGTTTTCTAGAAGACTATGGAAAGCAGCATCTGCAGGCAGATTTGCTCCTGCCTGCCAGGACCACCTCATTAAGAACGGTCTCTGTCCTGGACCAGACAGACAGGCCTTGCTTGTTCAGAGCTGTCCAGATCTTCCAGGGCAAAACAAACTCATAAACAAACTAAGGCATGTTTACCCCAGACCTCCTCCCTTGCACAACTGCATGTGGCTCTGACAAGCAGTAATAAAGGATAGCCCCAAGACCCATGTTCCAGGGTGAGAGTTAACCTAGGTCCCCATGCAGGTCTTCTTTTGGGAAGAGGTAGCCTTTGCCACCTGCGGTGGGGACTGGGAGTGGATCGAGGACAGGGTACATATGATAGAAAGAGCAGAGACCAGGCTGGTGTCAGCCCCAAAGGGTCAGATTCAGGTTCATGGAGACCATCTGTGTTGAGTTCAAGGCGGGGGGGGGGGGGGCGGCGCAGGATTCTCAGATCTGTCTTCTTCCATCCTTTCATTCTTGAGCCAAACAGGACATCTGGATGCAGGAAACTTTACAAGGGTTGGGAAACGTCAAAGTGTATGGATAAGTCCTATAGGACGTCCAGATGAAGATTTCTTCCTCCTTGTCACCTGCAGGCCATCTCAGATTACCTTGCCAATTCAGACAGAAGGCTTTGTGGGTTAGGTGGGCATGGTGACATGCTGGAGGTCAAGGCAGTGGAGATGCAAATATACAAGGTCACGGTTGGCTTCACACAGCAGCTTAACCCCACAGTTTTCCTGAGGGCATGAATGGCCAGCGCTCCAGGGGTGAACCGGCCCAGACATCTGGCTTGCCCATCTTGGCAGAGGGACGGTTTGCCAGTGATCTGGGTCAGAAAAATCTCACTTGTTTTGGACTTAGGGCAAAACCTGACCTCCTTTTGGAAGTCTAAAGCAGGTGGCTGTTGAGAATGTGCTTGGCAAGAAAATCCTTTGTTCTAAGGCCAATGTCTAGTTGGCTTGGGGTCAGTTTTCTTTCCGTGCATCCAGGCCTGGCCGAACCTTAGAAGGATGCACCCTGTTGGCTCAGGGAGAAGCTGGCTATCATGTCAACCACAGCAAACTCCTCTTTCCCTCCAGGCTCCCCCCACCCCACCCCCATCTCCCACCCCAGGAGTTTCCTTTCTTAGCCTAGAGATAAGACTCCTGACTTTCTCCTCTGTTCTCCCCAGCAGCGAGGTCTTCAGGTCCTGATTTAACCCCTGGAGTGGCTTTATCATCACATCTGCCTCTTCCCTCCTTTCAGCCCCAGTTACTGCAAAACATTCTACGGCTGGTTCAACAGACCAGCCGTCCACATCCACACTCTGTCCTGCAGCCGGAACATTCTTTGCCAAGCCCAACTCCAATGACCTTATTTTTCCCATTTGAAAAACTTTCCTAGGGATGCCCTGCTGCCTTCCAATTAATCTAAATTCCTGGACATGCGCTCACCTGTCCCTAACACCTGCTCCCTGCTCACCTGCCCAGCATCTGGCTCAGCACCCTCAGGCTTCCAAAGCTGAGCCAGAAGCAAAGTGCTCCCTTCTGTGCCTTTCCTCTCACTCTTCCTACTTCCGGGAAACCTGATCTCCCCAAACCTGCAGGTGAGATCCACTCGTTTCTCAAACCCCAGACATTCACATCGAGTCTAAGAATTGTGTGTCTACATATGAGATTCTCATTGCCTACAAACCGAAACTGTCCTGGGCTCCGTACTCTCCCCTGTACCTTCTGCATAGTTATTGGTGAAGTGGAAAAATGAAATTTGAAAGCTTCAAGGGGCCAGGTACCATAACGGGCTATTTTATGGGAATTATCTCATTTAACTCACTTTGCTATATAAGTGGATATATAGACTCGGAAAGGGTAGATCACCACTTCAGGGCTGTCTGTGGAAATGGGGGAGGGGAAGAGTTAACATTGGAACTCAGGGCTGCTTATAAAGGCTCCATTTTGGTGGGTCTGAAGCATTTCCCTGAACCGAAGGATAGCTGGCTGTCTCCCTCCACAGAAATCATGCGGGAAAAGACTCCTCCGCTCAGGGAGTTTAATTAGCTCTGCTTCTTTCCTAACACAAGGCGCTGGCTTTGGATTCACAGTGATGAATTGGGGGGGGGGGCATAGCCATGTCAGCTTCTGCGGAGGGGGAGGTCTCCTTACTCCTGGCCAAGCTCACTTTTGTTAAATGGGGTTGGAACCACTGCAGGGCAGTCCAAGGTCTGTAATCTAGGTAACTCCCAAATGCCCAATCAATCTTATTTTTCTGCTCACCCATCTTTAAACCAAATGTTGCACCTGGGTTTGGCTACTGGGACCGAAGTAAAAACCACCACAAGAGGGCAGCATTTACCCACCCTGTATCAGAGCCGAACCCTAAATCAGGACTCCACACTCTACCTCTTCATAGGCTCCTTACAGGGAGGTTTTTCGTAACAGGGATTCTGGCAAATGAGAGAAACACATCGGGCCAGGCTCCAGTCTTCTAGAGCAGGGAGTCCTGAGGCAGCCGGCGTTGGGTGTTGAAAAGACAAAAACCTTTTTTGGGAAGAAAAGATGCATCCCGATTCTGTGATCACTGCTTTGGACTCCTGGGTACAAGGAGATGATGCTTGCCTGCTACTGGAGGGGAGGGGTGCGTGACGGAGGTGCCCGGCACAAAGGAAGTGCACGCGAGCACTCATTCGGGGATGGAAAAGCACTCAGGCAGAGCTTGGTCTGGAGAGGGAAGCACGGATAAGCCCCTCCCCGAGTGAGGCTGGACACTGCAGTTCAGGGTCTGGGGAGCAAGGGCCATCTTAGCAAGTGTCTCTAAAGGGCTCAAAAGGGTTGAAAGAAAGCCCCCCTGGGGAAAGCTGCTAGGAGCCAGAATTGTGTATAAAATGGGCGTCTGGAGTTCCAGATTGGCAGAGTGGGGTAGCACGCTGAGTGCCTGGGCTTAGTTTCCTTGCAATGGAAGCCCCAGCCAGAGGAAACAGGATTAAAGGAAGGCCGGGAGGTGGTAACTGGAGGCAGCCCAGCTCCAAATGCAGGGGGGATGGGACCCCAGAGGGAGGGGGCTGCGTGGAGGGTGGAGAAAGGCGAGGGCCAGTTTGCCTTTTGCTTTTAAGAATCTTGGAGGTTGGGACGCCTGAGTGGCTCAGTTGGTTAAGCAGCTGCCTTTGGCTCAGGTCATGATCCCAGTGTCCTGGGATCGAGTCCCACATTGGGCTCCTTGCTTGGCGGGGAGCCTGCTTCTCCCTCTGCCTCTGCCTGCCACTCTATCTGCCTGTGCTCGCTTGCTCTCTCTCCCTCTCTCTCTGACAAATAAATAAAATCTTTAAAAAAAAAAAAAAAGAATCTTGGAGGTTGTCCCTTCCTGGGGACATCTCTTTGGCACTCCGCGTCCTAAGGCTCTTCCAGAAAGGGCCAGGGCACTTTCTCTTTGGCAGCCCCCAAACAGAGCATCAAGAAATACCCATTGTGCCCTACAGAAAGGCAGAGATCTCTCTCTGGGCAACAAAACATAAAACAACAAAACAGAACAGCCCACCCGCAGAAGGCTCCCCCTCCAGCAATTTCTTGAATTTCTTGAAGGCCCCTCCAGCAAAATCTTGGCTCTCTCCAGGCCTTCCCCTGATTTTCAGCACTTCTGGGGGTGGGGGAGCCCCTCCCAGCCCATTCATCCCGATGGTGGGCACAGCACAGCAGTTTGCTTGCTGGGGTTGGGGAGAGGGGGGAAACTAAACTGACCCTGATTCCCACTGAAGATTGTGTTGCCCATTTTTGATCGGAGTCAAGGTTCATTTGTCAAAATTATTTGGCCAGGCTAGAAACTTGGGAGATCGCTTTCAGAAGACCAGGGGTATGAGGGCCAGGCCATGCCGGGTGGTGATCCTGGGGAGGAAGCTGCGTGACGTCTCATGATGTCTTCCCTCTCCAACTTATCTGCTTTAAGGGCCTCCTGTTATTTCCTTCCCAGGGTGGAAGGGCCAGCCCTATTTGGGGCAATAAAAAAATAGCAGTGATATTCTTCCTTGATACTGTTTCCAGTCTCTACCACTCTAAAGGCTGATCTATTCATACTTTTTTCGCTTCATAAATTATAAGGGGAAACTGAGGACAAGGAACTTGCCCAAAGTCACCCGGTGGCAAAGACGGGATGATTCTTACTTCCACAACCCTGGGACATTACTTCCCCCTCTTGTGGATGGGATGGTCCAGGGAGGGCCAAATCAGGTGATCCTGTCTGGGGAAGAGGTGTGCTTAATCCACGAGATGGGTTAGTTTCCCAGGGAGGGCTCCACTAACTGGTACCAGAATCTAAATGCGACTGATTCTGTGAGCCCCTTTTTAACAGAGCCTTCCCCCTTAATCATCACACTCGCTTCCGCCTGCCCTTTGTAACCAGGATGACGAGGGTGCCTCCAAGTGTTCTGGGGACGTGAGCATAGACAGAAATTACGGATGTGTGGAGAACAGGGCATGGTTCTTGGCACTGAGAGTCTGCAGGCCACACGCTGCCACAGGCAAGAGGACAGATGGAGACCCAGGCCTGTCCCACGTGTGCATGCATGTGCACACACAGACACACACACACACACACACACATACACGACCAGGACATCATCATAAAAAAGGACAAGGAGGGGCTTCAGCAGCAGAGAGACTGGCTCAGAAGACCCTCCTGACCAGTCCCTGGAGCCTCTCTGGGGGAACCCCAGAGCCACGGCCATGTTCCAGTGATGTCATGCGCCGGGGATCTGCCCTTGTCGGGAAGAGAGGGAGGGGGAAACAGTTTTGTAAGAGCCACTGTGGATTATAAAGACATTGCATTGTAGCAGGACAACTCAAGGAGAAAACCCAAGAGGGCCAAGGAAACCACCGAGGGGTAAGGACCCAGAAGAGGAAAAACCACAGCGACAGGACGAGAGGGACAGCGGGGGCCACGCGGGGTCCCGGAGGGAAGGTTCAGCAGTGTCCACGCTTAGAAAACCTGCAGCCGCTCCACAGGGGTGCACGGGACAGCCCCCCTGCCATCCATCTGGGCAAGAGGATCCAGTTAGGAGCTGAAAACCCTGTGGGAAGACAGGGCGGGGACAGGGAGGGGGGCAATTAGTGTCCTGGAGGCAAAGCTGAGTTGTTTCCTTACAGAGCCACAGAAAAGCCACTAAGCTCTGGGTTTCACTGTCCCTTCCTCTGCAGGCTCCCCGCCTCAGACAGCATCTGACCGCTAGCTGGGCTTGTCTTGAATGAATGGATGAACTAATGAAGGAATGAAAGAGTGCTTGCTCACCAACACACCCGGCCGGAAAGAGGGGCAAAGGAAGGGGCTTTTCGACAGCCAAAGGAGTTGGAATCTGGAAAGTGAGAAAGTGAGCCTACCAGACACAAAGTATGTTTTGTATGCATAGGGAAAATAATGAGGCTGTTAAGAAATGGGGTGTCTTCCCTACGCTACCGAAAATGAGACAACCCAGTTCCTACCTAATTTAACATAAAGGGCACACGGCGGTGGTTTGCAGGCGGTCTGTGGGCAGGCGTGGGTGAGTGCCATTTCCGTCCTGGTTGAGAGGTCCCGGCCTTAAGGGGAGGTTTAACTAGTGAGACTCAATCCAGTTTTGTGGTGCCTCAGACTGTTCCCAGCAATTTCTAGAGGACCAGTGAGGTTGTCAAAATAATACCAGTTGGGATCTGCATGGATAAGAACAGTCTGCGCAATGCATGGATAAGAACAGTCTGCACAATTTGGGGGTGCGGGAGGTGGTGTAAAAAGGCGGGGAGCAGCGGCTGGGAATACACCTTCCTGAAGGCTGGAGATGTCATTCCTCTAGGGGGCGCCCCAGGGAGACTCAGGGATCCAGAGCCAGGGTTCCCAGGCCTCAGAATCCCCTGGAAGGCCCCTTAAAAACATAAACCTCGGTTCTCACTCCAGAGTTCTAGAGTCAGCAGGTCTGGAGCGGCCTGGGAATTTGCATTTGTAGCCCACTTTCCACTGTGGGAAAGCCAGGGCAAACAAAGCCAGACATCCCCCAGCCATCAGCACTGGGAAAAGAAGGCTCTGCCCGCCCCCCTTGCCCCAGGGATGGAGCCAGCTTACTCATCAGTGTCTTTTTTGCTCTCCTCAATGAAGGCAATGGATTCAGATCTAAGGCGGTTGGTCACTTCGTATGTTCGTAGGGTGACCCCGAAAATATCTTCATGGTACCGGTTGTCATCCTGGGGGACAGAAACAGTCTTCAAATGCCAGCCAAAGGCAGGAGAGGGGGAGACACAGTGACAACCTGGAATGGAATGTCCTTGAAAAAGATGGGTTCTAAACAAACAAGATGTAACCCAGAGTCCCCCGGAAGACCTCTGGTTTCCCAGACTGTGCTTCATAAGATCCCATGCCCTAACTCTCCAGGGCTTGGGGTCTCACCAGCCCAGGGTGGCAAAGAACATTTCAGTTCACATCTGAACTGGCACAGCTTGGACAAACCTTTTTGTGCAGTGCTCAACCTGGACAACTGCACAGAACAGCGCTGCAGCTTAGTTCTGGGGGCAGGAAGAGTCAGTTTAGGAAGGTTTCTATCCAGTTACCCAGTGGTCCATCTGCCTGTTATTTTCACACACCACAGCCCCCGTTCATATTTAATACATGCACCTGCACACCCAACACCCAGTCCTCCTCCTCCTCTCTCATCTATGGTTTGGGACCACGGGTATCCTCTACCCCGAGCCATAAATGGGAAAATGGGAGCAGATGGGGATGTCATCATGGCCCCTCTAATCACTGAGACAGGTGGGGTGAGGAAGAGGAGACAGGAACCGGATGCTGACAAAGGGATCCAAGAGACCGCTCACCCTCAGCCTGCTGATGAACACACCCGCATCCTCCGCTGAGAGCTTCCCCTGCTGGGTCATGATGCGCTGGATGGCTTTGAGGACATCGGCGGCCATGGTGACGTCCCCGCAGACATAGATGTGGCCCCCTTGCTCCTGCAGGGCTCGGTACACTGGTTCTGCTAGCTGTTCCTGCAGAATGTCCTGCACGTACTTCTGCAGGGGGCAGCAAGAGCCGTGAGAAGAAGCTGGATCCTGGGCAGCAGCACACTACCCCCCCAGGAGAGTAGAGCCTGATATAGGTGACCCAGGGGAGCAGGAGGAGCAAGGAAGAGAGGGAAAGCCGATCCGAGTGTGTGTGAGTGAGCTGCCCCCTGTGCTGGAGCTCAGCGGGGCTGAGGACCCTAGAGAGGGTCATGCGGAACGCACCCCAGAGCCATAACCCAGAGGGGCATAGGGTGGGTTCACAATCTACCTGCTCCCTGTCCAATGGCCAGAGGTCCCCCACAGGGTGTTGACCCCTGTACTAGGCTAGGTGCGGGGTTCAGCCTATGCTGGAGTGCCAGAGAGGCAAGACAGCAAGAGATGGGGGAGGCAGGGGCTCTCAGCTTCCACCTGCGCAAAGCCTGCTGCTGTAGCAAAAGCCGGAGTAGAAGGTGGGCTAAGAGAAAGTGGGGTGGGCACGGGGTGGGGGGGGTCCAAATCAGCTTCCAGGGGATTTGCCTTATCTGTTCAGGATGCCTTTCACTTGTCCCCTCTGGATCTCCCCAAGATCCAGGAAGAACACGCTCCAGTCCTTTGGCCTGTGTCCATATTCTGACTTTGCACCTCTTGGGGACTGTTACATTTTTTTTTTTAAGTTCGTATTTTTTTTTTTTTTAAGATTTTATTTATTTGTCAGAGAGAGAGAGAGAGAGAGAGAAAGAGTACAGGCAGGCAGAGTGGCCACAGAGGCAGAGGGAGAAGCAGGCTCCCCACGGAGCAAGGAACCCGATGTGGGACTCGATTCCAGGACGCTGGGATCATGACCTGAGCCAAAGGCAGCTGTCCAACCGACTGAGCCACTCAGGCGTCCCTTAAGTTCGTATTTTTAAAATATTTTTATTTTGGTAAGATACGGAAAACATTTAATCTACCATTCAACCATTTTCAAGTGAACAATTCAGTGGCATTTCATGTACCACTATCTTGTGCAGCCGGCATCCTATCTGGTCCAAGAACTTATTCATCACCCCAAAAGGAAATTCTGTACCTACGAGCAGTCATTCCCATCCCCATATGGGAACCCATACCGGTTCCCATCCGGTAACCCCAGATCTGCTCCCTGTCTCTACGGAGTCAGCTGTTCTGGATAGTTCACATAAGTGGCATCCTATAATATGGGCTGTTAGATATTTTAAACTGATATTTCTATGCTCCTGCTTCCTGAAGTACAGAGCAACGTCCTGGAGGAGAATTCAGACTAAGTGAGAGGGTGCCCGGGGGTGCGATGCACATGTGTGTACAAGCACATGTGCGCATGCGCGTATCTGGGGCCCGGTGGGTGGGGACAGTGCACGGGCCGGGAATTACCTTTGGTTTGTCTGGCTCTCGGGAGTAGGCCGTGTAAAGCTCTCGGAAGACCCCCTTGTTCTTGGCCTGCAGAGTCTCCTCCCTGTAGATGTGGTCTGTCTTGGATTGCCGGCACCCGAACACCAGGACCATGGGGCAGGGGCTCATTCCTGAGGACCAGAAAGATCTCACGTTGCTCACAGCTCCTCGGACGCCCGATTTGGGAGGGGGGGGGGTGGCTGGTGGAGCCCGGAGAGGGCGCTGGGAACCTTCATGCGTGCCACATGGATAGAGCATACGAACACTGGGACAAGTGGGGTGTATGTATTTGCACAAACGTCCACCCACGTCTACACACGCGTGCACCTGCTCACACCGAGCGAAGGCGGTGAAGGGTGTTCAGATTTTAGCAGACCTCCTTTCTCTGGGTCTCAATCCCTCCTGCTGCCCCAATGGCTACTTAGCAGCCCCCCCGCTACTGGGTCGTGCTGAAAGGCCAGTCCGTGGAGCCGGGTTCAAATTCCAGCTCTGTGCGATGACAAGAACTTGACTTCCTATGTGCCCATTTCCGCAGGTGCAGAATGCAAGTAATCACAGTATCTACCTCCTAGGTTACTCTGAGACCTAAAACATTAGAGCCCGGTGAATATACTGACTCCTTCATCGATGTTAGCTAGTCTGCCAGAATGCTCCATGGGGTGGGGTTTTTTTTTGTTGGTTTTTTTTTTTTTGACTGTGTGTGTGTCTTGTCTAGTGCTGTCCCTTGACACTTACAACGGTGCTTGGCATTTATTAGCCGCTCAACAAATCCCTGGCCAATGCACACGGCAGCTGTGGGTTTCCTTCTCTCTCCTCCTGAAGCTGATCTATTGTGTCTCTCACACAGCAAAGCCTGCTCT
This sequence comes from Mellivora capensis, assembly GCA_004024625.1. NCBI lineage: Eukaryota > Metazoa > Chordata > Mammalia > Carnivora > Mustelidae > Mellivora > Mellivora capensis. Next base: position 39,060 of record PISX010014408.1, read on the forward strand.
ACAATAATAGCCTTTGGGACAATCCCATACACACACACACATTTGATAAGGCTTAATGTTTACTCTCCTAGGGCTGCTTGAATTTGCAGAGGGGTCCTATCTTAACAAAGACATGTCTTCTGGGGATGGAATTTCGGGCCCTAGAACAAGCTGTGAGGGAGACTGGTTGGGGCAGGTCCTTGGAAGCATAACCATGAACCTCAGCCCTGGGTCAGGTCAGTACTGTGAGCCCCCTGCCTGGGGGAGAGAGGGGAGAGAGAAGCAGGGGAGAGAGAACTCCGTCATTCCTCCAGGCTGCTGAGCTGCAATACCCACCTTTGTGTTGGATGTCAAATTGCCGTTGCTGCCAGAAGCTTCGGAAAGGGGCAATGCCAGTGCCTGGGCCAATGAGGATGCAGGGCACTTGGGGATTTCGGGGCAGGTGGAAGCTGGGTGCTCTGGACAAGAAAGAGAGAATCAGAAGGCTTGCTGCGCTCAAGATCGATGAAGGGTGGCTGGGTCTTCCAGTAGACCAGATGGCCGTCTCGATAATCCAGTAGGATTGCCCTCTCCAGCTGGGGTCAGGTGCCCCTTATCGGGGTGACAGGTCACACAGATTTGGGGAATTCCCAAAACAGGAGGTCCTCGGGGTCTGGCTGCCACTCCAGTTCCCCATTTTCCTCATTGCTGAGCTAAGCCACAAAGGGCAGTGGGATGGTTTCAACCCAGGGTTTCCGGACCTCAGGACTGCTGACATTTGGGGCCGCACGCTTCTCTGCCGTGGGGGTGTCCTGTGCATTGTAGGCTACTGAGCAGCACCCCGGGTCTCCACCTCCTAGAGGCCAGGAGCAACCCTGCAGCCGCGACAGACAAAAATCTCTGTGGGCATTGCCACGTGTGCCCTGAAGGGGAGCACCGCCCCGCACTGAGAACCGTGGATTTAGCCCGTGGTGAGGTCTCCCCAAATTGGGGAACAGACTTCAGCGTACAGAAGAATCCCCAGGCAGTGTTAAAAGTACAGAGTCCTGGGCAGCGGAGCAAGTCTGGGCTCAGGCACGGCATTTTTGAGACACCTCGGGGGATTCTGACGCTCAGGGCAGGTGCACCATCCCATCAACACTCCAGTCTCCACAGCTGAGAAAAATCAGTGGTCAAGACCACTGCTGAGGTACATAAGTCATTGGCTGACATAGCAGGACACTCCAGTGGGCCTACGAGCTCAGCCAGAGCCCTCAGGGTGAAAAACATTTAAGCTGTATTTTTTATCTGATGGCAGTAAGGACACATTCGATGAAATCTACCCTCTTCACAAAATTTTTAAGTGCATGATACAGTACTGTTCATTGTAGGCAGGAGTGTCCTTTAAAACTAAGTTTGGGGGGCGCCTGCGTGGCTCAGTGGGTTAAAGCCTCTGCCTTCGGCTCAGGTCATGGTCTCAGGGTCCTGGGATTGAGCCCCGCATAGGGCTCTCTGCTCAGCGGGGAGCCTGCTTCCTCCTCTCTCTCTCTGCCTGCCTCTCTACTTGTGATCTCTGTCAAATAAATAAATAAAATCTTAAAAAAAAATAAAACTGAGTTCGGGCAGCAGGGGTTGGGTGGGGGGGGACGCCTGGGTGGTGTCTGCCTTCAGCTCTGGTCATGATCTTGGAGTCCTGAGATTGAGCCCTGCATCATGCTTCTTGCTCAGCGGGGAGTCTGCTTCTCCCTCTGTCCCTCACCCCGCTCGTGCTCTGTCTCCAATAAATAAAGTCTTAAAAAAACAAAAACAAAACCAAAAGCCAACCAGCTGAGTTTGGGAGGAAGAGCTCTGATGGATGGGATGAGGGTTTGGATCTTCCCCATCTCCGAGATAACGGGAACAGATAGGGTGGCTGGGAGACAGCAGAGAGAATTTCCGCCCGTCTGCAAATTTCCGCCCGTCTGCAGATTTCAGGAAAGCGGATGCTGCATTTGCCGGGTTGTCTACTGTACCCCAGCCTCTAGCACAGTACATGCACTTGATAAATATTCATTGCATTGACCTGACATTGACTGGGTGGGGCGGGGGTGGGGGTGGGGAGGTGGGGTATCTGCTTAGCAGCAGCTGTGTTACCCATCCCATGATCCTATTAACTTAACAGCCTGGAGGGATACAGAGTGTTGATCTCCATTCCATCTGACTCAGCCATCTCTCCAGAACCCATGAAGCTGGTCCACCCAGCCCAGCTCACCAGTACGCAGATTTGGAACAACTGCTCATTTCACCGCATTTGCCACTCACCCTCTCACGAAACACGGGACTACTTCGTCAGCCTGTATCCGGTTGAGCCAGGAGGAGCACACGCCATGGTGAATTGGTCCTTCTCCATCTGGCAGAATAATTAGGGTGGTCTGGCGCGCCTACTGCCCCCAGGGTTCCCTGCCACTGGCTTCCCCCTCCCTCCGGTGTGGAAGCTCACAGCCCTATGCCAAGTTTCTGCCTTGGAATTCTCTGTCTGGATCCCTTCCTCTGAAAGGGAAGCAGGAATGGTGAAACCCTGAGAAACTGCCCAGGATTCCCATGGGGGAGGGTGGGTTGGATTCAGACCCCGCCTACAAAAAGGTCTTGGTCAATGTGATCCCGGCGACCGTCCAGGATCCCGATCTTGGAGCTCTCTCAGGCACCATGCATTCTAATTGCTTTATCAAGGAGAGAAAATATGGGAGACAAATGCTAGGGTATCTGACTGACCTATAACCAGGGGATCTGTATGCAGCAGAGAGCGCCCCCCTCTGGCGATGGGTGGGGGTGCCTTGATCCAGTTGTTGCCTTGCAGGTGGAGGGATAAGGGGATGAGTAAAAGTGCTCTCAGGCTTGGGGAGCAGAGGAAGCTTTCAAGTGCACATCTTCCCTCCTTCCTGATTCTGCACAGGGTTGGCTCTGCCTAAGAGGACAGTCTGCCTGTCCTGCTTCTTCCCCTAGTTCCTGGACTCGTAGTGGGTCTCCTCTCGGGAATTTGGGATATGGCAGCCCCACAGAGGCCCCCGGGGGCAAATGCAGACCCAGAGGCTCTCCCAGGGCCTCTGCTTACCTCGGGTGCGGTAGGAGACGATGGCCACGGTGAGGTGCACCTCGTCGGGGTACATGTCTGGGGAGGAGCTGATGGAATAGTAGCGGGGCTGCAGCAGGGACAGCTGCGTCAGGAGCAGGGTGGACGGCACCTGGATGGATGGGAACTCCTCCAGCACCTCCACGATGGTGGGGTTCTTGCCCCATTTCCATTCCTCGTATTCCTGCAAACCCTGTGCCAAGGAGAGGGATGGAGAACTTACAGCCCGCTCTGGGTACACATTTCTAGTGGGGGCATCGGAACGTCCGGGGAAGAAAGTCGGAAGAAGGCGCCTGGGTGGCTCAGTGCGTTAAAGCCTCTGACTTCGGCTCAGGTCATGATCTCAGGGTCCTGGGATCGAGTCCCGAGTTGGGCTCTCTGCTCAGCAGGGAGCCTGCTTCCCTCCCACTCCCTCCCCCTCACCCGCGCCTGATGCTCTGCCTACTTGTGAGCTCTCTGTCAAATAAATACGTAAAATCTTAAAAAAAAAAAAAGTTAAGTCGGGAGAGAGAACTGTCAAATAAATACATAAAATCTTAGGGAAAAAAAAAAAAAGGAAAGTCGGGAGAGAGAAGGATACCTAACACTCACACAGTAATAACTCCATGCCAGGTCTTAATTCTTATGAGAACGTTATACAGTAAGTATGACTGTTGTCCCTATTTTATAGTGGGAAAAACTGACAATTACAGAGGCTCTTTGGCTTGGAGGCAGTGATTCTGGGTGAATCTAGTGAATCTAGGTCAGGGGTGGCAAAAGGTCAATGTGGCTTACTACCTATTTACAGGGCTCATGAGCTAAGACCTGTTTTTACATGGTTTAATTGTTGGGGGAAAGGATCAAAAGAAGGATATGATTTCATGACCCACGAATGTGATATGAAATTCGAATTTCTGTGCCTACAAATACGATTTGATTGGAACCCAGCCATGCTGACTCATTAGGTACTGTCTATGCTGTTGGGCTATAATGGTGGAGTTTAGGGGTTGTGATACAGACCTCACGGACCGTGAGCCTAAAATATTCACTACCAGGCTCTTTATGGAAAAAGGTTGCTGACGCCTGCTATAGGGGGTGTGTGCGCTTAACCATAATCGGTCCCGCCATATGCAAACATCAAGAGAGAAGCACTGTGGAGAGATTCATGATTTGGCGGTATGGAATGCAGACCTGTGACTTGTGAGTTTGCGCACCTGGAGATGCATCGGCAGAGACCATAGGTCAAGTTCAAGATGGTGAATGACAGCCCCAAAGGAACAGGTTTGGGTGTGGAGGCCCACAGTCAGGGTTTGTGGACAGCAAAACCCAGTTGCTACCAGGGAACAGAGGAACTCTCTGGGGCTTTGGAATTATGTTTTCCTTCTTGGAAGCTGCTTTGGGCAGTCCCTGATTGCATGTAAGAGGCTCAGATTTTGAGGAGTAAAGCCTATTATAAGTACCGTATAATAAAAGCTTTCATCCATGTCCCTAAAGATCATTCTTGCCTTATTGATAGGGTACAGCATCCTTGAGAACGTGCCTCCCAGATCTCCAGCCTCACTGACCTCGAGCTGCAGGGGAGCCATCAGCCAAGAGCCTCAGGAACCCTGAAGGAGCCCTCTGAAATGGACATCCACAGGAAACAGACATGGTTCACTTGTGTTGGTCCTTCCTAAGGCTGTGGCTGCAGTTCCAGATGTTTCCACTCACACATCCTTTCCTGTCCTTCACTCAGAGTCAGACTGGTTGGAGCTCTGATGGTTCTCCCAGCCTATTCGGACTCCTGCCCATTTCCCCCTCACATGGGTGTTTCCCTTAATCAAAATCCTTGCTCATTTAATCCCACCTTGGAGTTTCTGCTCTTTGGAAGAAACGGGCTAATACATACAGTTTATGGACTAATGCGTACAGTTTATCAAATTCTACTTGAAATTGTCCCATGTAATCTCTGATCCCTCTAAAAATAGCCCCTCCCCCATTAATTAAAATTTTAAAGTTATACATGTACATCATGTACAAAGGTAAACAATTCTGTGAAGTTTACTGATGAAAATTAATGCTCTACTTCTCCAATCTGTTTCTAGGTCCCCAGAGTGAATTACTTAATCACAAGTCTCTAAGTATTCCTTTTTACGTCTGTTTTCTCATTTCTAAATATAGCCGATCCTCCAACAACATGGGTTTGGTCCCATGTTGGGTCCACTTATATGCAATTTTTTTTTGATGAATATAATACAGGACTATAAATGAATTTTCTCTTCCTTATGATTTTCTTAACAGTTTCTTTTCTCTAGCTTACTTTTTTTTTAAAAATTTATTTATTTGTCCGAGAGAGAGGGAGAGAGAGAGAGAGTGAGCACAGGCAGACAGAGTGGCAGGCAGAGGCAGAGGGAGAAGCAGGCTCCCTGCCGAGCAAGGAGCCCGATGTGGGACTCGATCCCAGGACGCTGGGATCATGACCTGAGCCGAAGGCAGCTGCTTAACCAACTGGGCCACCCAGGCGTCCCTCTAGCTTACTTTATGGTAAGAATATAGTAAATCATACATAAAACAAGCAAAATATGTGTTAATTGTTTATGTTATTGGTAAGGCTTCTGGTCAACAGTAGGCTACACATTAGTGGTTAATTTTTTGGGCAGTCAAAAGTTGTATGTAGATTTTCTACTGCACAGGGGGTCAGCACCCCAGTTCCCACATTGTTCAAGGGCCAGCTGTAATATATATTCTTTGAAATTAGTACCTTCCTGTCTGCCCATCATTCATCCTTTCTCCTGGACAGCAGAAGAAAGCTAAGCCATCCTTTGCTGATGGCTTGCTTAGCGGGGAGAAGCCCCCACTGGGAGAAGTCTGGGTGGTCCTCCTGGGTAGGAATCATACTGAGCAAAATTTTGCGGCAGGTTGGGGCAAGCGAGCTCTAGGTTTCAAAGTAAGGATGGTAGAAATGTCTGATGCATTTTACCATCAGAGGGCCTCCTCTTTCAAGTCCTACCAATAGCCCCTTGGTGTTGGGAAAGGCCTCTCTCTAAAACAGGGCACTGTGGGACTCTTCTCTCTTTCTATTCCTTCTAAGCATGGGCTCAGATGGAGCTAAGGGAAGCTCAGGAGTTCCCAAGGCAAGAGGAACAAGAGTTAGAAAAGGAATCTCTACCAGCCCAGAGAGCTCTGAGATTCAACAGGGCCACCCTCGTTCTGTCAGACCTTAGTTGGAATGAGGGGAGATGGACTAGCCAATATGGCGACCATCTGCAAAGGAAAAATCGTCAACTCTTGCTCCACACTGCCATCTTCTGGACAACTGTTGTAACAACTATATCACTCTCCAGGGACCAGGAGGGGAAAGATGCCCTGGGGGTTGTAGGAGGCCAGGGACCCACCTTGCTGAGGACCAGCAGATGCTGCTTCTCCTTCTCGCTGGTGGCCAGGGAGGCAAACTGCTGCAGCTGCAGCGGCGTCGGGGGTGTGGTGATGTCCAGGTAGTACTTGAAGGCCTGGAAGATGGTGCAGTGCGGGAGGCGGTGCTCGTCTGTCCAGTTACTGATCACTCCTATGGAGGTACAATGGACATGAGGGGTGGAATGGGCGGAGGAAAGTCTGAGCTCCAAGGGCTTGGGTCCAAGTCAGGAAGGCCAGATTTGCTCCTGGGGCAGAGGATGGGGGCGGGTGAGCCAAGCAATCCTTTGGCTTGTCACCTTCCATGTCCCACATCTAGACCCAGGCTTCTCGGGACCATGGGATCACCTCATGCATGCAAGGAGCATGATCCAAAATCAATTGTGCAAATTAGTTCAAAAATTAAAAACGTAAACCAACATTAAAATAGCATGAGACAGTCCGTCTCTGGCGTTTTATGCAGTGAGCCACTGAGCAGGAGTTAGGAGTCTATTTTGGTTCTGTCTGCCCTCTCACGGTGTTGGCCTCTCAAACCCCTAAGTGGGATTCCAGCATTTAAAATGACAAACATGCCTAACACTTTGCTAGCACTTTCTATATGCCAAGTGCTATTCTTAGCACTTTATATTATTAACTCACTTAGTCCGCACAACAACCCTAGGTGGTGGGTGCTATTATTATCCCCACCTTGCAACTGAGAAAAAGGGAAGCACAGAGAGGTCAAGGAATTTGCCCAAGGTCACACAGCTCATAAGTGTGAAGTCAGGCAGTCTTGCCCCAGACCTTGTTCTAACTATTACGCTGTACTCCTTCTGTGTAATTTTCCATCGGATACAGCCCTACACAAATTGTCTGCTTTATTAGGGACTCAATCCAAGATAAAAAGTGTTGCCCCAACACGAAGGAAGAACCGGCTGGGTTGGACTTATTAATATAAAGCATTATCTCCCCAAAGTGGTATCTCCCAAAGGACTTTTCAGTGGGGCTTTGACTGCATGCTATTTCCACACTCTGCCCTGACCATACACTCTAGCTCATTTGTGAAGGTGACAGGTCACCATGTCTTGGGCTGTCAGGTAAGGTCACCGTGGTTACTGGTACCTGAGCCCTGAGCTTCCCTGTACCTCCTGAAATGAAGCCCTGAGGCCCATCTGCCTTTAAAATTCTTCAGTGGGAAGGTCAATGATGGTCCCTAAAACAAACTGGAACCTGATCTAATGATGATTCAATCTTGAGAGCGCCATCGAGTTGCATGCCGTGCCTCTTGATTTTAAGAGGAGGGATGAGTACACGTCGGCGGCTGTTCATTGGTGGGCAGTGAGGCAGGGGTGATGAAGGAGGGCAGAAGCCCCTTCCCCCAGGGATGAGCTATGGCTGTCCTAGCATCACGGACACTGGGTCAGCCAGTTGGGCCAAGGTGGTTTAGCCATGAGAAAGGAGGAGTCTCGGGAGGTGACCGAGACCCTGGTTGGAGGTGACAGAGACCCACTCTCCCCCACCTGGACTGGCGACTGGGAAGAAGGATGGGTGTCCTTTTCCCCAGACACCGGGGCACCCCACCCTGCCGTAGGTACCCAAAGCTGTGTTCCTCTCCTCCAGCAGCTCCACCTTCACCAGCTGGTTGACCGGGGGCGCGTCCTCCAGCCGCTCGATCAGGGCATTCACAAGGTCCTCACGGTTGCCTGGGAAGACGCCCAGGTGGTCCCCAGGCTGGTACTGCAGCTCCTGATTCCCGTTGGTGTGTAGACGCACAAAGATGGTTGATCGGCTGGAGGGAAAGGTGGGGAACAGCCAGAGAAGAGTCACCAGCTACTGCCTCGTTTCTTTGCTCCTTTGTCTCTTTTTGGGGTTGCAATCCCCTCCTTTCCATTCTCCATGAGGCCCACGCCAAGAGACCTCTGCCCCGTCATTCCACACCATGCCTTTTACCTGGTCCCCCATGCAAATCCAATGCCAGTGCCATGAGCATTCATTTTGCTCATGGAACCAGCACTGGATGTGGCTGGTCACTTCCTCCTTCTCAACTCCCTTCTCCTGGGTTCTAGCATCCCAGCTCTCCCGACCTTCACTCCTTTGGTAGTTCCTTCTCATCTCCCCAAACTCTGGACATCAGAGCCCCTCAGGGTTCAGTTCAGCCCTCAGATTCCTTGCTTTTCTATCTTCTCAAAACCCACCTTTCTCCATAGCACTTACCGGCGTCTGCCTTCTTGTGGAGTTTCCATCATCCTGTGGTTTGTGGTCTGCCTTCCCCGCCTCCCGACCCTCCCTCCCCGCTCCAGAAGAATGTAAATTCCATAGGGCAAGGAATCTGTTTTCTCCACTGCTCTCTTTCTGGCAAATAGGACAGTCACAGCACATAGCTGGTCCTCAAGAAATATTTATTAGACGAAGGAACCTCAGACTCCCAGAGTTAACCAGTTGCCAGAACAGACTGTGTTCTCAGTACTAACTGGGGTTCCCCCAGGAATCAGGACCCCACTGGAGCCAAGGCAGTGGGGTCCACAGTCTGCATCATGCCATCGCTCCTGGGAATCCCAAGCTCTGTTCCCCCTTTTGTAAGTATGTGTGTGTGGGTGGGGGGAGAGATTACCATATAAGAGAAACACACATTTGGTCTTGGTTGTGCAAAAATCCACCCATATAAATTTGAGAGATCTAAGGAGAAAACACACAGAGGAACTGATTTATGTCCCGCCTGATCCTCCCCTTTGTCACTGGTTTTTGTATTTTAAGGGCAGGAAGCCCATGCTAAGGGAGGGCAACCAGAATGAATTCTCAGACTATGATCATTCCAGTCCTTTAAAAGGTTTTAGAGCAGACCTACTGCATTTTACACAATGCTGGAGAACTTGGGAGTTGATTACGCTTTGGTAAATCAGATTCTTTGTCCTCTTTGGGTTCCGTTGGCATTTCAGAATCTTTTCTTTTCTTTTTTTTTTTTAGATTTTATTTATTTGAGAGAGAGCGAATGGGAAGGGGGAGGGTCAGAGGGAGAAGCAGCCTCCCTGCCGAGCGGGGAGCCTGATGCGAGATTTGATCCCAGGACTCCAGGATCATGACCTGAGCCGAAGGCAGTCGCTTAACCAACTGAGCCACCCAGGCGCCCCTAGATCTGCTTTTCTTCATTGCCAACTGGTTCTCCATAGAGACACTTCATATCCAACATGAAGTTTCTATGTTCTCCATGGTATGTAAATCAACACTTGAATAGACCAATGGGACTCGCTATATAAAGGAGTCTCTGGCACACCCAAGAACCCTTTTGTGCTGCAAATAGCCACCGTTATTAAAAATGGTTGTGCTAGCACATTTACTTTTTTGCAAGTATTTTTTCGAAGCAAGGCAAGGCACCCCTGTCCTTCGTATGGTGGGGAAACTGGTGGCTGACATTGGAAATGGTGGTGTCAGGGCCTGGGGTCCCATTCTCCTTTCCTGGACAAATTTTGCTGTCTCTGGGGCACTCATCCTGTCAATTATACAGACTTACACGACTGGTTCTGATCTGAGCTCATGTGGATTCCTGGTTCCTGGAGAGCAATGACAACCATCACCTCCTGCCAGCGCCAGGATTGGAATTTAGCAGAGGATGACAGCCAGCAGGGGGCGCTGTGGGGCTGCTAATTAAGGAGCCTCTCGGGCCAACCACAGGAAGCCTTTGAAAGGGCCCAAATCAATTCCCACTTTCTCCCAGATCATCATGATTTCTTTCAGAAGTATATTTGCCTCCGTTCTTCTGGCCGGTACAAAATAGAAATGTGGAAGACCCGAACTTGCTGAGCTGGCTCACGCTCACAGCCATTTCCCCCAAGCCCTCTTGAACATGACATAAGGTGGTCAGGCAGACGAGGGGCAGGAATGGGGAGGCAGCTGGCAGATAAGCCAGGTGCCCCAGGCTCTGCCCGTGCTGGGAATTTAACCAAGGGGATGTTGCAAGCCTCTGATCAGGCATGGCTTGCTGAGACCTCCCAGGGATGAATGACTGCATGGCCTTGGAGCACCCCGATGGGCTGGTCTTTGAAGCCTTGTGGGGGAAGCAGATTCCCCTAACCCTTTCTCAGTAGCACTAACTTGGAGACCAATTGTCTCAGTTATGCTGGGGGTTTGTAAGTATAGAATTTTGTAAGTTAGTTTTTTGTGTGTGTGTGTGTGTGTGTTTAAGCTTGGGACACATTAAGGCCATTGAGAAGGATGGGGAGAAGGAGAAAGGGCAAAAAGGGCAGTGTGGGAAGGTAGCAGTCATTGGGGCCTCTCCATCCCAGACTGCAGAAGCATGACAGACACAGACACACATACACGCATGTATGCTTGGCAGTGGCTCAATGACAGGTTCACGGATGAAAAAAGAGTCTGTTAACATCCAGCATTAAATGGAAAAAAAATGTTCATTCTTTAATGTTCATTCTTTAACGAAAAGAGTAAACATTGTAAGTTTCATTCATTCAGCAAATTTGTATTGAGTATTGGGCATTATTCTAGGCACTAGTGAGACAGTGATGGGTCTGGGGTCCTGTTCTCATTGACTGTCCTAGTTTCACTGAGGAGCAACTTAAAGAGGTTCCAGAAGGATGGGTGGGTGTTGATGGGTTGGGGGCAGCAGGCCCAGTGATCATCAGATAGGATGGTCAGGGAGCCTCTGAGGTGATGTGACATTTGAGCAGAGACTTGAACAATGAGAAAAAGGGGACATGCAAAGACGTGTTTGGGAAGAGTGTTTGCATGTGCAAAGGCCCTGGGGTAAGAAAAGGTGTGGCATATTTGGAGAAGGAAAAGAAGGCTGGAGTGTTTGGAGATTGGTCAACACAGATGGGGGGGGGCGGGGCTGGAGAAGGAGAAGGAGATCAGAATGCTGGCCAGAGGCCAGATCATGAGGACTTCGTCATGACCTGTCATGGCGAGAAGTTTGGAGGTTTCAATCCAGTGGGAAGCCACTGGAGGGTACGAAGCTGTGGAGTGACAGGATTCAATTTACGTTTTTCCAAGATTGGTCTAGCTACTATTTGGAAATGCATCTTTGAGAGAAAAGCCAAGAAACAAGGAGACAAATTAGTGTCTATTGTAGCCACTCATACCATCAATGAACATAGATTTGCTCAAGGCAGCAGCTGTAGGTCTGAGATGAAGTGGAAAGTCAAATCCCAGAGGACAAGGTGAGGGCTGGACATGCAGTGTAAGGGAGGGAGAGGAGGCAAGGAAGATGCTTGAGGTTTTGGCTTAAGACAACTGTTGATGATCTCTGTTGAAACGGGGAAGACTGGAGAGAAGCAATTTCATCCAGGGAGCAATAAGAATCAAGAGCTCCCCCACCAAGAATGGTCCGTTGTAATATCCCACCACTGTCCATGGTACTTTGCTTGCAATAAGTATTAAGGATCTGGGAGGTGGGGAGTAATGTGTGACATCTTGCTTATGGCCTCCTGGCCCAAACAGCCTGATTTTGGGCCGACTTGGGTGGGGGAAAATGGAAGCACATCATGGTTTTTTGTTTTTGTTTTTTTTGTTTTTTTTTTTACTCGATTATCCCTTAAAACAAACCAACAACTTACAAAACTGGAGATGGTAGTAAGTCTAAAAATAGGTCATGCTCCAGAGCATGCTTCCAAAGAGAGAGAGATACCTACATACAACTTGATCCTTTTTGTGCTAATTCACGACTGATTTTAATACAAGGTTCTCGTTCCTAACCCTGTTGAAACAGTCTCTTCTAAGTCACTCAGCATAGAGTCAGCTGCCCTTTCCAGAGGTGAGTGGGGGTTATTCTGGGACTTTGGTCCAAGTTAGCATCAGAACATTTGCAAAGGACCTTGCTTTTTATGTACCATGGTTTAGGGAGTAATTTTTGTGATTTGGTCTTTCACAGTTTGTTGCTGAAGGAAATTTCCAATGGGTTCTTAGTCTCTTCTCTTCCATGCTACTGAAGTCATCCCTTTCCACAGGGCAGAAACAGGAAGTAAGAAAGTGTATTTCAAACACAAGGTCCGTCTCTGTATCGGAGATCCCTATGCTCCTGAATGTTGCATATAACACATTATTCAAAGGGTTTAATTTCCCAACCCATTTCTTTAATGTTGGAGGATCTAAGAGAGTACATGAGAGCTTGGGGACTTCATCCTGCTGATAACTCCATCAGAGGTCTGAAGTCCATGCAGAAAGCATGCATACTAAATTTGCAGGTGTTTGAAGCTGGGACAGATAAGGTAGAGTAACGGGAAGGTATGAGACACTAGTTGCCTTGTGCACCTCGTCGTTAATACAGCAGCCTTGCAGTGGTCTTGAGGATACCTGGGTAGCCATTCGGCATGCTGACTTTGGAGTTGGAGAACCGAGTCTACGTGACCTTGATAAAGTCACTTGCATTCTCTACTTGTCACTTTTCATATTTAAAACATCGATGATGGGGGGGGTGCCTGGGTGGTCAGTCAGTTGAGCAACCGACTCTTGATTTCAGCTCAGGTCGTGGTCGTGGGATCAAGCCCTGCGACGGGCTCTACACTCAGTGGAGAGTCTGCTTGAGATTCTCTCTCTCCCTCTCCTTCTGCCACTCCCTGCCTAAAATAAATAAATAAATCTTTAGCGGGGTGGGGGGGGCGCGTCCAAAACAAAAACTTTGATGATAATACTCCCAACTTCCTGGGCTGGTTAAGAGTTCTGGGAGATTCCTCAGAGAGAGGACACAAAACAGGGCTCGGCACACAGAAAACACTAGAGAAATGTCAGTAATATGTAGAGCTACCCTTCTTGTTCTGCATAAGGAGACGGGCTCAGAGGGCCTGCATGACTGGCCCGCAGTCGCGCGGCTGGTGTGAGGCAGAGCAGGGGTCAGAACCCAGGGCTGTCCAGTTCGCGAGCCTACTCTCTGTACTAAAGAATCAAGTTTCAAAAGCTCAGCATGGGCTGTAACCGGGAGAGGGATGGACAGACTTGGCTTGCTCACTTTGACAACAGAAGCAAGGGTGTAAGCAGAATGGGAGAGCGGCATGGCCACCAGGACAAAACCCACGATCTCGGGCAGCGGGCAGCGTCAGTGTGTCCTGCTCAGGTCTGGGCGTGGCTTTTTAAAAAAAATTTGACAGACGGAGATCACAAGTAGGCAGGGAAGAAGGTTCCCTGCTGAGCAGAGAGCCCCATGCGGGGCTCGATCCCAGGACCCTGGGATCATGACCTGAGCCGAAGGCAGAGGCTTCAACCCACTGAGCCACCCAGGTGCCCCCTGGGGGTGGCTTTAATGGCCCCAGCGCACGTGGTAGCTATGACAGGTCCTCTGTGCGCTGTGGCCGGGTCTTAATAATGACCTGGGCAGCAGGACAAGAGCGCGTCCTTGTACTAAGGCGAAAGGCTTGGGAAACCAGGTCTTAGGAAGCACAATTTGAAGGAATCAAAACCCAGGAGAGACTGGCCCATGTTCTTGGCTATCAGCAGGTCTCTCCTTTGGAAGAACGGAGTTTGCTTTGGGTGTCACCGGAGGATAAGTAAGATCAATGCAGAGTGCTAGGAAGATGCCCTTTGGTTACAGCAACCACAAGATCATGTCTAACAATTAGGACTCTGAAACACAGAGTGGGCTGTCTGGTGAGGTAATGAACCTCCCTTCATCCCAAAGGAATTTAAGCAGCATCTGGGTAGCTGGTTTTCGGGACTCTAGAGAAGAATTACCCACAAGGA
>PISX010014409.1:0-53134 GCA_004024625.1 Mellivora capensis
CTGCTTCCCTGCCTCCGCAGCTCCAACAGTGGTTTTGATGTGGGAAGCAGAGGCAGAAGAAAAATTATTAAATTTCCTTACCTACTGACAAGCCCTTGAAACAGGCAGAGTGACTCTCCTCTAGGGACTCAACTACCCCCACCTTAAGGCTTTGCTAAAGGCAAGGACAATCCTAGCCTGACCTACCCTCAACCAGGATCCTGTAAGTCTACTTTAACAATTCCTTTGGAAACTTTATCTCTAAACCTCCAAGATAGTGTCAACAATCATTCCCAAGCATAATAGACATCTAAAGGGTCTCAGGAGAAGGTTTTTATTACTGGTAATGAATAACTTTTCCCCAGACAATAGCTAGCCTCTCCAGGTCCTAGAAACCTTGCTTCCAAAATTCCTTAGAGACTTACCCATCCCTAACCCCCTCCCAACTTACAAGTATATAATAGACCACTCCTCACATCCCTGGGGCAGCAGCTCTTCCTGCCCACGGGTCCTGTCCCCGTGCTTTAATAAACCACCATTTTGCACCAAAAATGTCTCAAGAATTCTTTCTTGGTCATCGGCTCCGGACCTCACCCCACCGAACCTCATCTATATTCTAGAACTTCATCAGTTTTGTCTTCCTCTGGGTGGGACTACAGCTCCCTCAGTAGCTCCAGCTTTCCTTGTGCTCACAACTACTTTCTCTCTTCAAGGCCTGGGAAGTACGAGCTCCACTGTGAGCCCTGGGGGCTTTCTCATCTCTTTTTGGATCCCTTAACCCTGCCCACATCCCTATAAATCGGCTTTCATTAAATGATCTTCAGGTACATCTTTGGCAGGGAATGCTGTTTTTCTGCCAATACCCTCACCGATAAGGAGTCCTTTCTGAACCTGAGACTCAACCAATCTAAGCCTTGATTCTCCCTTGATGGAGAATTTTCCAACTGCTTTGAAATATAACAAAACATACTGACTACACAGGTGGTCACACCATCACCGATCCCCCGTAGCTCCATAATAATAATGTTGAAGAGACACATGCATGCACATGCGCACACGCACACACATATGCCCCCGCCCCCCTGGTTCCACTGTGACTACTTGGCCAGCATCAGGACGTGTGATTCAGCCTTGAATGTTTAATAAAAATATGCACAGGGTTTAAAGAGGGTCTCAGTGGCCTCTACCGAGAGGTTCTTTTTACTTACTGAAACAGCTCATGGGAACTGAAAAAATCGAGCAAATGAGACCAGCAAGGTTTTGTGTGAATGAAGCAGTATTCAGCTTTATACATTCCTTATAATGTATATAAATAGTATTTTCAATGTGTCATTTCTTGAATAGCTGTTCATTAGTGGGCGGTGAATTGCATTTTTTTTTTTTTAAATCTGTGGATTGCCCTCCAGCCAATTAAGTTGAAAATTGGGTTTTTTCCCATGATTAGTCACTGAGCGATAGTCTGAAGAGTCTTCAGGGCATAGAGATTTATTCTTTGTACTTGGAGTTGTAGGGATATCTGGTTTCAAGTAAAACATAATGGCTGCAGATTGCATTGTTGCTTGCTCACTAGCAAAGCTCCGGCTTTTGAAACTGGTGATTAGAATTTTTCCTTCGGGGAAGATCAGACAGCAAAGTCTTCACATGCAGATTTTTGCTGGTAGAGGGCAGCTACCAAACATTTTAAAAGACCCACAAAAAGTAGGCCTGTCGTTTTGTCTCAAATCAGCCTGCTTCTAAGAGCTGGAACTTTCTCAGGCATAAAAAAGTAGTTTGAATGATTCATGAAATCCTTTCTCCACCCTAAAAATACAGGGATGAGGGAAGGACCAAATGATTCATTTAGTTGCAGCAAATAAATGAAATTTCCTTTGGGGGGATATAGTCTGTGTGCACTGGTGTGTATGCACATACGTATATGGACAGGAAATGCAGATGCCTTGTCAACTCCATGCAGAGACTTGGCCTTAAAGACCGTATTCCCATAGGATTAAATTTAATGTTTTTAGACCCTTGACTTTTAATTTATTTTTTTAAGATTTTACTTATTTGACAGATCGCAAGTAGGCAAAGAGGCAGGTAGAGACAAAGAGGGGGAGGCAGGCTCCCTCCTGAGCAGAGAGCCCAATGTAGGACTCCATCCCAGGATCATGACCTGAGCCCAAGGCCAAGACTTTAACCCACTGAGCCACCCAGGCACCCCCCTCCCGACTTTTATTTCACATCATAGCTTACATGTATATTCTTAACATTTTCATTTAGAATAGCACTGACAGCAATGATAGGGCACCCTTAATTTTAATCCAGTGGGGACATTGAATTCATGCATTATACTCATGTACTCCTTCCTGGTTGACTAGAGATTGGATATTTCCTTGGAAAAATAGGCCAATATTAAGGTTTTAAATCTCAGATGGTCATGTGCTCATATTTGATGTTGGTGTTTTGGGTCCCCTAACTCTTAAGAACATTGAGCTTTATCAGGCATTGGGACCAACTTGCTGCCAATGGTGGGGGTAATATGGTTGTGTTTCTATGGAGAACTAGGCCCCGTTACTATTACTGTAAAACTGATATTTTTATATATATGAGTAACAGTTACTCGGTTTGTATGGGAGTTGGCTGTTTTCACAAAATGCTAGTCCTTACAATAAGATGGTAAGCCAGCTTACAAATGAGGCTCTGAGAATATCCCATAGCTCCTTAGAAAGCAAGGTGAGATGCTGAGAAGAACCAGAGCTCTGAAAAAATTCTGTGTTTTATGGACCCCCCTTCCCGCCCCTGCCATCCTAAGTCTTCACTTTCATGGGATGTCTGTTTAAGGAATTTCCCCCAAACAACCTCAGCCTGGAATTTTATGGTACTGAAGGCATCACTCTAGTTATAATAATGAAGAAAAACTTGTTTAGGGAGATTTTCCTGTTTTGCTTTAGAAGATCAATATAGAAATGGTAATAGTCTTCCAGATTTTGTCCCCAGGTCACTGCTCAGTATAATAGATTAAATGCATTCAGGACTAAAGGAATGGACCAAAGGTTAGTTAAGCCATCATTCTGCCAATGAGAAAATGTTCAGCTTTGGAGTAAAGAACTAATACATGTTACCCATGTTGATACTTTGTATTTAATATTACTTCTATCCATAAGTCACAAGATGATGTGCTTTCTGATGGATTTCAAAATCAGTTTCTTAAAATGTAGCATGTTGAGGTACCTGGGCGGCTCAGTGGGGTAAGCCTCTGCCTTTGGCTCAGGTCATGATCCCAGGATCCTGGAATTGAGCCCCACATGGGGCTTTCTGCTCCGCAGGGAACCTGCTTCCTCCTCTCTATCTCTCTGCCTGCCTCTCTGCCTACTTGTGCTCTCTCTCTGTCCAATAAATAAACCTTAAAAAAAAAAAAACAAAACCATGTTAAAAAGGTCTTCTGAGTCCTAGGAATAGGAGTAGCCTCTGTTTTTTTCCTTTGTGTGTTATGTTGGGTAAGAACACCTGCTCCAGGCAGGCTGCCTAGTTTGAAACCTGCTTTTGTTTACCTCGCAAGCTTCCCTCCCAGGGCTGTTGGGAGAATTAATCAGGTTAATACATATGAAAGCATTTAGTGTGGATGCTGGTACATAAGTGCTCAGTCACTTTTTCCCTCTAAACATTGTTTCCTGATAAACAATGTGAAGTTCTCTTTTTAAGCTGCAAGAACGAAAACCTATCAGTGTCCGTGGGGTACTTATCTCTTCATGCTGGGTTGGATGATGATTTTTATCTGCTGCTTTATCCTTCACTGTATTGTAAGTAAGTCTAAAGCGAACATGGATTATTTTCATCATAAAATGTTCTTTTTTGTGACTTCGATAATTGCCAATGGGCAGAAGTTAGTCACACAGGTCTTCACAGCAACACACAGTGCTTGAAACTTCCCTGGAAGCCTCGTGGGGGGGAGGGGTGACCAAGTCCAGTGACTTGCTGGGTCTGAGCTGGGCGTACCTCTGCGCCAGTGTTGACAAAACAGTACCAGCCTTGCCTGCGTAGGATTTTTCAGCTCCTAAATAGTCAACAACCAACAGCTGTGTCTTTTTTAAAAGAATTGGCGCTATTACAACAACACCTATCTACCATCTCAGCCGAAGCGGTCTTCAGCGAACCAGTGATGTGAAGAAGAGCCAGACTCTCCAGATCTTGGCAACGTGAGCATTAGAGGTTAACGCAGAGCTCCACACAAGTGGTGACTTGCCTGGATCCTAATATTTGTAGGGTTCATTGCCATTCACAGGGTCAAAAGGTCAAAGGCTAACTAGGTCTCCCACACCTCCTTGTGACCCTCAGGTGAAGGCTTCCTGTAGTAGTTTTGCTCTCCTGGCAGATCTACAGTATGGACAGGCAGGAGGAAAGAACCACATTCAGGAGTTAGGCCTTGAACTGGGGTGGGACATGGATTGGGAGAACATGTCTTGGGTGAAAGGAGGATCTAGAATGCAGGAGGACACACTATCCAAGCCAAGTGAGGGGAGGTCTAGGCCCATTTGGGAATGCCCCAAATAGTGAGGGACAGGTCTGGTGATCCAGAATAGGTGATAGTTGGAAATCCGGGCAGTGGGATTAGGGAGGATTGTTAGCTGGTGGTTGGACCACAGTATGGAACTGGCCTTGTGGCCTTGTCCTTGATTCTCCCTGTGGAGGAAGGACTACAGGGTCTGAGACGTCTTACAGTAGGGTTTCCAAAGAGACAGACTTAGTACTGGATGGAGTACCAAGGTTCAGGCCCATAGGAGCAGAGCAGAGATCCATATCTCCAAGCAGAGAGAGAAAGAGAGAGGTGTGTGTGTGTGTGTGTGTGTGTGTGTGTGTGTGTGTGTTGGGGAGGGTTGAGGGCAGGAAAACTAGCAGCTGGAAAGGGTTGATCGTGAGGTCTGGATTGACCTAAACACCAGCCCAGAGCTCAGCCATTTGGTGGGAAGCAGAGGCTGGAGGGGGTGTGAGGCGGACTCAGACTTGAGTTAGGGGAGGGATTAAATAGTTGGGGACTAGCTAGAACCGGGTAATAAAAACAGCAGGTGTGTGCTGAGCACCTACTATGTGTCAGACATTGTACTAGGACTTTGCATACATTATCACTAACCTCAAAACACTTCTGTAAGGTAGGTGTAATTACTTCTAATATAAATGAAGAAGCTGGGGCTCAGACAACACCTAATAGTCCAAGGTCAGAGTTAAGAGGCAAGTTAAGGTCTACCTAAGTCCAAACCGACAGGCTATCTGATCCGTGAACACATTTACTCCTTACTGTATATGAATGAGCACTGTTGGCTCCAATTTCTTCGTTCTTAGGGGCAATATCTTACAAACAACCTATGACTAATGTCAAAACAGTAATAAAAATTTAGAGAGCAAGAGGGAGAATGGGATTCGGGGGAGGACCAGAGGGAGAGAATTTTTTTTTTTTTTTAAGATTTTATTTATTTGACAGAAGAAAAGCAGGGGGAGAGGGAGAAGCGGACTCCCCGCTAAGCAGGGAGCCTGGAGGCCTGGTTCCAGAACCCTGGGATCATGACCTGAGCCAAAGGCAGAAACTTAACGACTGAGCTACTCAGGTGCCCCGAGGGATAGAATTCTTTCTCAAGCAGACTTCCCTGAGTGCAGAGCCCAATGTGGGGTTCAGGCCCATATCCATGAGCTCATAACCTGAGCTGGAAACCAAGAATGGGCCACTCTACAGACTGAGTCACCCAGGTGCCCCCAAAAGGTCATTTTTTTATTTGTGGAAAAGTATGCTCAACCGTCAGCCTGGTAATATCAAATAATATAGTTACATATTGAAATAACAGGAGATGGTCACGAGGGGCACCTGGGTGACTCAGCTGGTTAAGCATCTGCCTTTGGCTCAGGTCATGATCCCTTGATCCTGGGATGGAGCCCTGTGCCAGGCACCCTGCTCAGCGGGGAGTCTGCTTCTCTGTCTGCAACCCCCAACCCCAGCCCCATGCATGCACACACACTCTTTCTCTCGAATAAAATCCTTAAAAAACAAACAAAAAAACCACACAGGACCTGGCAGTAGCTTCAACATTCTTACCATTTCACTAGTTTGATGGAAGCCCTGCAAATTAACATCAGGTAGCACCTGATGCACACTTACTCCAAATTAGAGTAGATTAAAAGAAAAAAGCAATGATAATAGAAAAGACAGGGAAATAAAGACAGGGAAATAAAGACAGGGAAATAAAGACAGATTCAGGGCCTCAGAAACATTGGTGTTCCTAACACCTGGATTGCTTTGGGTTGCGGGAAATGTTTTGTGCCCAGAGAGCTACTGCTGTATCCTAAATGTTCAATGTTGGTCCAGTCTGTCTGGAGGCTTTTTGTCTATACCTTGCCATAAAAATCTAACATCTTAGTCATGTTTTTGCCACATAAAAGGATGTTTGACCGAGACCCTGTCAAAACCTAAAATACGACCAGTTGGCTGGGATGACAGGCCCAATGTTCTACAGTAAGATTTTATAGATGTAAACTTAAAAGCACTCTTTATTTTCAAAGAATAAACTGTATAAACAGGAGATGAGGGGAGGATTGGACTAAACAACCAACAACAATCTTTTTTGCAAACTGCGAGTTTATAATAATAATAGTATGAGCAAAAAAAAGTAATTCCATCTTAGGCCATTTCTATAAAGTAACTGTTCTATCCAGGAGAATAGCTCTTCCCGCTCTGTTCTGTACATCTGGCTCTCCCTGGATATGGTGTTCAGGCCTGCGTACATGGGTACATCCATAAGAAATTTTGGAGGTGCCCCCCAGGTGAATCTATCAGAAGTCACAGTTAAAATTTAAGCGGGCCCACATGTGTCTGGTGGGTGATGGGCAGGTGAGCCTCTCGGGGGAGAATGGAAGCAAAAGGAAGAGTCTGGCAGTGAACCCTGGCTCACTTATGAAGCCTTGAGTGTTGAAGGATGAGCTGTCTGGGCTTAAGTCTTTTGTTTTTCAAAGGGTTTTTGTTGTCGTTCCTGTTTTTGCTTTTTAACGTAAGTCATTCTTTTTTTGCTTAAATGAGGATTCCAGAGACTGTCCTTGGTTTTATACACTGTAGTATCCCCAGGTCTTTCCATGGTGCCTTAAGGAAAAGGTTTTACTTCCAGGATTCATATACCAGAATAAGTTCCTCATAAAATCCCAAAAGATGATTTCCCAGAATACATTGCATTGGCACCTTGATCTTGGACTCCCTAGCCTCCAGAACTGTAGTAGCGGTGTCTTTTTTTTTCTTTTTTTAAAGACTATTTATTGTTAGAGCAGGAGCAGCAGCAGGCAGAAGGAGAAGCAGACTCCCTCCTGAGCAAGGAGCCAGATGTGGGACTCGATCCTAGGACCCCGGGCTCATGACCTGAGCAGAAGGCAGATGCTTAACCAACTGAGACACCCAGCCATCCCAGTAGCCATGTCTTGATAGTGTTATCAAAAAGATGCAAGTCTGGGGGTGCCTATGTGGGTCAGTGGGTTAAAGCCTCTGCCTTCGACTCAGGTCATGATCCCAGGGTCCTGGGATCGAGCCCTACATCAGGCTCTCTGCTCCACGGAGAGCCTGCTTCCTCCTCTCTCTCTCTGCCTGCCTCTCTGCCTACTTGTAATCTGTCTGTCAAATAAATAAATAAAATCTTAAAAAAGATGCAAGTTTGTAAACTAGAAAACAAGGGGCTGTTCTTACCCCCAGTTGTAGCAGAGCTAGTCTATGTATAACTAATAGCCTCTTCAAAGTCATTCTGACAAAATGTTCATGGGCAATAATTAGAATTACTGCCCCAAAACTGGCTGATGCCTTCTGTCTTTGCAGAGAGACTTAATATTATGAGTGCAGAGAGCATCCTTTTTCCTCCACTCCTTTTTGGTGTGGTTTTTCTTTCTCTGTATCTCAATGTACTGGTGTCTCTCTATCTCTTTCTTTGAAAGATTTTTTCAACTGGATAGCTGACAAACAATATTGTGCTAGTTTCAGGAGTATAGCAGTGATTTGGTATCTAAACAAGTTACCAAATGGTTACCACAGGAAGTCTGGTTACCATCTGTTGCCATTCAAAGTGGTCCAACACCACTGACTCTATTCCCCATGCTATGCTTTACATCCCTGCAAGTTTTGTTCGTCCCTGGAATTTATCTCCTGATTCAGGCAGTCCCTTCCCCTCAAATTCATACTCGATCCCTACAGAGAGGGCATGGGAGTGAAACTGTTAAACAGCAATTTTGCCAAAACGTTTCCAGATTTGGGGTCCAAGCAACATGTTCTTTGTGCTTGTGGAAGACCGCCCACCATCTGGGGTTAGGGATAGTGTCCCGCTTTGCCCCAGAGTGAAAACGTTTCCTGAACCCTATTGCAACACTAAGGTACCCAAAAGTGACAGAAGTGTTTGGCCCCAGCAGCAAACTTGTAGGCAGAGATGGTGTTAGCAAAGGGCAGCTGACCAGAATGGAAGCACAAGTGAGGTGCCCCTTGGGGACTCAGAAATGACCAAAAGTCTTCCCAAGGGACCTAGAGGTGTGATCTGTGTGGCCTATCACAAAATAAAAAGTCTGGAAACACTGACAACTGAGTAATAGTTGAAGGGCACCTGGGGGGCTTGGTTGTTAAGCATCTGCCTTTGGCTCAGGTCATGATCCCAGGGTCTGGGATCGAGCCCCATGTCAGGCTCCCTACTCAGCGGGGAGTCTGCTTTTCCTTCTCTCTCTGCTCCTACCCCATGTGCTCTCTCTCCCTTTTACTCTCTCAAATAAATCTTTAAAAAAATGAGTTATAGTTGGAAGAAATTTAGGAAAGAAGGCATGGGGGACTAGGATAGCGGTCCTTCATTGTTTGGGAGCAACTGGGAAATGGAAAGGAGAAGATAAGGTGCCCACACTTGATCCATCTCTTCAACACTATGCCCAGTGCTTCCACATTTGATTTCCATAGTAGTCATTCCTTCCATTTTCCCAAATGTAAAAATCAAGGCTTGGAGGGTTTTAAAATGTGTCTGAAGGACGCCTGGGTGACTCAGTCATTAAGTGTCTGCCTTCGGCTCAGGTCATGGTCTCAAGGTCCTAAGATTGAGCTCCACATCGGGCTCCCTGCTTGGCGGGAAGACTGCTTTTCCCTGTCCCACTCCCCCTGCTTATGTTCCCTCTCTCCCTGTCTGTCTCTCTGTCAAATAAATAAATCTTAAAAAAAAAAAATGCATCTGAAGGAATGTCACCAACAGGTGGTGGAGCTGGGGTGACACAGCAAATCCAGGGGTGTGCTGCTAAGGGTTAATTCCTGGCTTTCCAGGGGGAAATGGAAGTTTATAGCGTTTGCTGATTTCTCTGGTGTAAATATTCCCAAGATGGTGGATTTCAAGCTGCCAACATAATGTTATTAAACATAGGGTGGCTCAGTGGGTCAAAGCCTCTGCCTTTGGCTCTGGTCATGATCTCAGGGACCTGGGATTGAGCCCCACGTTGGGCTCTCTGCTCAGTGGGGAGCCTGCTTCTGCCTGCCTCTGGCAACTTGTGATCTCTCTGTCTCTCTGTTAAGATTTTATTTATTTATTTGACACAAAAAAATAGGGTGGGGAAGAGATACACGAGCAGCCAGCTCCTCCGAGTTCTAGGAGTCACCCCCAGTATATGGCTTCATGTCCCCCCGATCTATCTTCTCTATCAGCTTCATTCTGGGACCAGACTTCGTCTCCACGGGGCACAGGATGCAGTAGCTAATGACTTGAAATTCAAAAACCAGGTTGTCCTGAGGTGGCTGGCTCCAGGAACAGGAACAGGGTTGTGAGAGAAGGAGCTCCATCCATTCACTGAGGATTGCGGGGCATTCCAAGCCTTCCTGCACATCCGAATCACCTGGGAAACTTGTTAATGTACAGGTTCTGGAGACTACAGCATGGAGGCTAAAGTACCGACTACAGAGCCAAGGAGCTTATGTTCAAGCCTGTTTCAGCCACGGCTAGCTGGGTGGCCTCGGGCAAGTTCCTTAACCTCTCTGTATCTCATTTTCATCACCGATAGATGGTGATGGTAACAACATTGACCTCGCAGGGCTGTTGAGAGGTTAAATGAGTGTTTGTGAAGTGCTTAGAAGAGTGCCTGGAACACAGGAATCACTGCTATATAAAGTAGTAGTTGTGGCTATTGCTGGGGCTTAGACTGGGTGAGGCCTCTGCATTTTTTAAAGTTTTTATTTGTTTTTGAGAGTGTGTGAGCTCACACACGCAAGCACGATCACACAAATAGGGCATAGGGGCGTAGGGAAAGGGAGAAGCACTCAGGAAGGGCCCTGATGTAGGGGTCATCCCAGGACCCTGGGATCATAACCTGAGCTGGAGGCAGATGCTTAACCAACAGAGCCACCCAGATGCCCCTCTCGGTATTTTAAAGACCCTTCCCTAGTAATTTTCACACACTCGTGTAGGCTTCCTCCTAGACCCCTGGGAAACCACCGGAGTCTATTATTCTTGTTCTTGGGGGAATCGAGTAGCTTCTTGGAGGAGTCAAGACCAAGCCAAGAGTGAACCTCGGACTGTCCTTGCAAATCTGGAACAATCTGAACCCTAAGTTCACTGCTTGTGTTAGAAATTCCCTCATAGTCCTTATCCCTCCGTAGAAGATCTGGGTTGCAGATTGTGTCTACTAAATAATCCATCTTAGGGGCGCCTGGGTGGCTCAGTCGGTTGGGCATCTGCCTTCGGCTCAGGTCATGATCTCAGGGCCCTGCGACAGAGCCAGTGTTAAGCTCCCTGCTCAGTGGGGAGTCTGCCTCTCCCTCTGCCTCTGCTCCTCTCCCCCTCCACCCACCAACTCATGCCTGCTCTCTCTCTCTCTACAAATCTTATAGAAAAAAATCGATCCTAATTCACAGTGGATTTCATCTTAATGATGGCACAGACCATGACAGAGCTTGTAGGTTAATGTGAATTTCTGTAAAGCATTCTAATTTCCACTACGGTTCCCCTCAATGTACATTGACATGTACATGGTAAACCTGTCCTTGATTTTTGGTTTAGATCCATGTAGAGAGTCCTTGGGGCTCTAACTCTGCTCTCCCTAACTTTAGGAATTAAAACAGTAGTTTGTTTTCCAAGAGGGTTAGCCATCAGCCCTTAATGTCGGGGACACTTGAAGTATAAGGGGTACACAGCTCTTCCCACCTAGATGATAACACTAGATGACAAGCTGCATGATGGCGGTGCCTACGTTTTTCACAAAGGAAATTGTAGAAATCTTGAATTTTGAAAACCAGGATTACATTTTGTCATACCCCTTACCCCCACTCTAGGCAATTGTTAATTGCTAAGTGGTCTTTATTAAGCATTATAATGTCCCATTAACACTGTAAACAGCAAGCAAAAGGACAGTCTAATTATTGGATCCCTCCATCCAACAGAAGTGGGCCTGAATCTTGCTTCCACATCTTCCTGGCCTTGTGCCCTTAGGAAAGTCAGTCTCTCTAAATGTCCACTTTCTCCTAAGAGGAGTGTCCTAACACCTAGTGTCTGAGTTTGTTATGAAGACGGAGAATTGGAAAGTCTTTAACATAGCGTCTGGCATATAGAGAATGCACAAAAATGTGTCTTAAAAAAGCTGAACCTGAAAAGCAAAATCCTAAACCAACAGAAGGACATGGTGTAAAACAGCAAAGGAATACAGAGAGGACTATGTCATAAAGAGGGCTGCACGGTCAAGGACATACCGCAAATTAATGTCCGTATATATTGCAGGAAGTGTGGATTTCACGGTTTTTCGAGATGTGTGCAAATGACAAACTTTTTTCCACTTCAGGGAGGTTTTCTGAGTGGGTTTGGCCTTTGTACTGGAAGCCAGAAAATGCGAGATCTATCTGGAGCACTCCAGGAGTGGGGGAGGGTATTGGTGACGCCTAGGAAGGAAAACCGAATGTTTTGAGTTGTTAGCCAGAAAGGTCTACGAGGACAGATTCGTTAGCTAGCCACCATAAAATTCTAAAGTTGCAGCCTCAGCCTGGAGGCACGCAAGGGTGCAGAGTTGACAAATCGTGTATGGCTGCCTGCCATCCGCCCCAGTTAAGAGCTTCTAATCAGCAGATTGCTGTGCGAGGTGGCTCATACTGTTCACTCCACTTAGAAACTGACTTTGAAGCAAGGTCAAGAGAGATGCCAAATTGCATGTACAATGAACATCTGAGGATAGCCTTGAATTAAATCATCAGGCAAATCCGCCTTCTCTTTTTCTCCAGGGCGCTGGATGTCTTGCTGAAACAGGAGTTTCCTGTCCTCCTGTACTTCACCTCCAACTCTCCCCACTTCCCACCCCCTGCCCAGCCCCCCAGGCTCTGCAGAATTCAGGGAATAATCCTTCATCTATTTTCTCTAGTCCACAGCCATAATAAGAGTGCAGGCTGTGTGCTAAACACAGAATTCGGTGCCAGAGGTATAAATACACATCAGAGTATTTGTACATGTGTAGTTCACATTCTGGTTAGGGAGACGGAAATGGAAACAAATAATCACACTTCAATAATGGGTTTAATAGTTCTCTGAAAGAGCTAAGGTCAGAGATAACCGTTCTGCTTTGGAAAGGTGGGAGATCTTCTCAAAGCTGGTGGTTCTTGGTCTGAGCTTTGAGGGATGAGCCCGAGTGCTCAGAGGGTTAAGACAGGGAAGGAAATTCCTAGCAGAAGAAATAACATGTGTACAAGCTTGGACATGTGGGTGGTTGGTGTGGTGGGCAGGGAGGCTGGAGAGGGAGCCTGGAGAGAGACTGTAATAGTAACACGTGAATGTGAAGTTCAAAGGTAAGACCTGTTGGGCTCCACTTCTGAATTTTAGAGGGGATCTTTGTGATCATGGTGGCTCAGGGTTGTCAATGATGTGTTCATGTGAGGACCAGAAGCAGTCTCTTCCAGTGCTAGGTCTTCTCTCTTTTCTCCAACCATGACCCCTAGCCCCAACCTGGCAGGCTATTCCTGTAAAGTCCAGAAATCAGATATCTCAGAGTTCAACCCCGAAGTCACAGTATAGAGTTTAGATCTAGGTGTCTACTCATTTGTCAAGTTAGCATGACATCCATATCTTATGCAAATTGTTATAAGACTTCCAAGACTGCTTACAAGAGGGTGTATTAGTTTTCCAAGGCTGCTGAAACAAATGACCATCAACTTGGTGGTTTTTACAAATTTATTTTCTTACAGTTCAGGAGACTAAAAGCCAAAATCCGTTTCGCTGGGCTAAGGTCAAGTTATCACAGGACTGGTTCCTCCTAGAGGCTACATGCATTCCTTGCCTTCCTCTTACAAGGATCGTGATTACTTTAGGGCCCACCGAGCTCACCCAGGCTAACCTCCCTCTTTTAGATCCTAATTTAATTACATGTATACAGTTTCTTTACCACACAGAGTCACATTTACAGACTCTGGGGATTAGAAGGTGGATATTTTAGGGAGAACAGAGGATTGTTCCATTTACTACAGATAGTAACTCTTTGTTTCTGAACTAGATGCAGACCGCACATACCTGTTTGTGCCCGTGGACTTGGAAATTCAGGGGTAGATGGGAAGGGCTGGGACAAGTATCCCTCATTTGTGACTTGAGTTTATGGAGAACCAGGTATCTGAGGGATTGGTCTGATCTTTGTGGGGGAAGAAGGCAATGGTTTTTCTCTCTGCCCATAATAGATGCCATCCGAGTTGGATTACCCTTGTACTGGAAATGTGTTGCTTAGTTCAGAAGGAGGACTCCTGAAATTTGTGCTTGCTGAGCCAATGATGGCAGAACCACATGACTAGCTGAGCACTGGGAATAAACCATCTTGATGTGGGAATACTGATGTCTCACAGTTCCTTTTTTTTTTTTTTTTTTTTTTAAGATTTTATTTATTTGACAGAGATCACAAGTAGGCAGTGGGTCAGGCAGAGAGAGCAGGGGAAGCTGGCTCCCTGCTGAGCAGAGAGCCCGATGTGGGGCTCGATCCAAGGACCCTGAGATCATGACCTGAGCTGAAGGCAGAGGCTCAACCCACTGAGCCACCCAGGCGCCCCAGGCTCATAGTTTCTGATGCTGGATTGGCACGTGCTTTAGTCTGAGAGCATAACTGTCCTCAGATCTAGGGAGGAGGGGCCAATGCTCTAGGTTTGCACGTGAGCGCCCATGCTGGCCTCCTTGTATGGCACCCTCTCTAAGTGTGCCCCGGAGACCTGCTTTCTTAGAGCCCAAGCTCTACCCCCAACCACTCTTCAGGTACCCAGGAATAAGACTCTTGCCACAGTGGTCCTGAGCCTTCTTCCAGGGCCTGCACCAACCTCACTCCATGTCTGTCCTCTTGTGCACATCAAGGTCCAGGGGTGGCTTTCTGTTGGGCATGGATGGGACATAGACTCTGGGAAGGATCCATATGGGTAAGATCCATGCCATCATAGTAAAGGACAAAAGCTCAAAGCCAGCGTCCTGGACCAGTCACCAGCTCTCCCTGAATGAGCTCCAGGGCCTGGTGGAGAGCTTGAAGGAGGCAGAGAACTCTACGGAACCTGGGCCTCATCTTATGAAGGTGTATTTTGTTAAGGTAGGAGGGCTGAAGATCTTTTACTTAACGGTTTTAGTGTGACATTATAATTTCCCAATAATGAGACATGTGGGATGTATACTTCATTAATATTCTCGCCTTAGGCTCTGTATGTTTCTGTGGCAAGGCTGGCACGAGCCACACTCACTGCTCTGAATAGCAATGCCTAAGTAAGAGGTATGCCATACTGCCCAGAGCGGCACAAGCAAAGGCCCCATAAGAGGAAGGAATCAAGTCAAATTCTTTGGGCGCTCAATGGAATGTAAAAGTTCAATTAATCCCTCAAGTCATTAGGAAAATCTCTATCTCTGGGTCTCGGCCTCATAACTTAGGGTGTTTAGCTGGGCAGCTGAGGGAGACAGAGAAAATTTAATGCCCTCAACATTAACAGTTGGGTTTTGGTGTTTGGATTTTGGAATTTGTTTGGTTCTTTATTCTGAATTACAATTTTTTTTAAAAGATTTTATTTATTTATTTGACAGAGAGAGAGATCACAAGAAGGCAGAGAAGCAGGCAGAGAGAGAGGAGGAAGCAGGCTCCCTGCTGAGCAGAGAGCCTGATGAGGGGCTCGATCCCAGGACCCTGGGATCATGACCCAAGCCGAAGGCAGAGGCTTTAACCCACTGAGCCACCCAGGTACCCCTGAATTACAATCTTTTGTGGTAACTGTGTGATTCAGCTCCATGGGAACTAGAGATAATGTTAGCAAAAATCTAAGAACAAAAGAATAAGTGACTTTTCATTGTCAGTGGGCCCCATGAAGGTTTCACTCCAATCCTATTCTGGGAACCACTTAGGTGTGGAGTATTTCTCTCTCACTGGAGAAAACCAAGTTCTCATTGTTAACTTATCAGTGGATTTCTCCTATTGGAATTAACAAGTGGATTAAAAACAAGTCTATAGGGACGCCTGGGTGGCTCAGTCCATTAAGCCACTGCCTTCGGCTCAGGTCATGATCCCAGGATCCTGGCATCGAGTCCCGCATCTGGCTCCTTGTCCGGCGGGGAGGCTGCTTCTCTCTTTGCCTCTGCCTGCCACTCTGTGTGCTTCTGGTCGCTCTCTCTGACAAATAAGTAAATAAAATCTTTAAAAACAGAAGTCTATATTCAACACCCCTACCATTTTGAAAGTTAAAACTAGGCTTTAAATGGAGAGTAAATTTGGGGCCCCTGGGTGGCTCAGTCAGTTAAGCATCCAACTCTTGATTTTGGCTCAGGTCATGAACTCAGGCTTGTGGGATTGAACCCCACGTCGGGCTCACCTTCGGCTGGGAGCATGCCTGGGATCCTCCCTCCCCACTCTGCATGAGTGCTATCTCTCTGTCTCTCAAATAAATAGAAGCTTTAAACAATAATGAAGAATACATTCAAAGATTAAAAAACCCTGAAGTCTAAAATTCTTAATTACAAAATACATATCAATTGCTTTAGTTCCTTTTTTTTTTCTTTAACAATCTCTTTGCCCAAAGTGGGGCTCAAACTCAACCCTGAGATTGAGTCTCATGCTCCACTGACTGAGCCAACCAGGCACTCCTTATCTTTATTTTTATTATTTTTTAATATGTCTCAAGTTTCATGGTTCAAAGTAGCCTCCTGGCTTGTCCTATCTCAGTGCTATACTTGGAAGCACAGAATTTTTCAGGTAGGGTAGATGGCAATGTTGGCAGACTCATCCCTCTGCTTCTGGAGTTCTCCCTTGTACTTTTTGTGGTGTTAATGCACAGAAAAGGCTCTTTCTCAGAAAAATTCTGGTTTTTAAAATTGTCAAAGCAATCAGCATGATTTGGATGAGTTTATCCGGGGCTTAGATTCTACATTTTGAAGATCATACCCTGAGTATTTTATTTATTTATTTATTTGCTTGCTTGCTTATTTATTTATTTATTTACTTATGTATATATTCTATAAAGATTTTAATTTATCAGAGAGAAAGAGCACAGCAGGGGGAGCAGCAGGCAGAGAGAGAAGCAGGTTCCCTGCTGAGTAGAGAGCCCTATATGGGGCTCGATCCCAGGACCCTGGGATAACGACCTGAGCTGAAGGCAGACGCTTAGCCGACAGCCACCCAGGTGTCCTACCCTGAGTGCTTTAGATTGAGAAAAAGTGAAATATGCTGGCCAGTTACCAGCAAGAGAAATAATACCTTCACACAACAGAAATACTATAATATCTGACTAGTCTCTTTTCTAGTGGGCGGAATAAATGCTAAATGAAATTCAAAGTATGATCTTATAACTATAGCACGTGAAATTAGTCTTAAGAAACAGTCTTAACTCCCCCCTTTTTAAAAATTTTTATTTTTTAAAATATTTATTTGACAGAGAGGGAACACAAGCAGGAGGAGTGGGAGAGGGAGAAGCAGGTGCCTCACTGAGCAGGCAGCCCGATGTGGGGCTTGATCCCAGGACCCTGGGACCATGACCTGAGCTGAAGGCAGATGCCCAACGACTGAGCCATTCAGGCACCCCCCCCTTTTAAAAAAATTTTATTTATTTGACAGAGACACAGTGAGAGAGGGAACACAAGCAGGGGGGTGGGAGTGGGAGATGGAGAAGCAGGCTTCCCGCCAAGCAGGGAGCCTGAGGCAGGACTCTTTCCCAGGACCCCGAGATCCTGACTTGAGCCGAAGGCAGACTCTCACAGACTGAGTCACCTGGGTATCCCTCAGTATGATAAAGTTTTAACAGTGTTTTGAATCGACTGGCACACATGCAGAACTACAAAGGCAGCTGCTTCTCCTTCTCCTCCTCCCCCTGCTTGTGTTCCCTCTTTCGCTGTCTCTCTCAAATAAATAAAATCTTCAAAAAAAAAATAGTAATGCCATAGGACACAGAAATCCTACTTCTGGGTACATATCTAAAAGAATGGAGAGCAGGGTTTGAAGAAACGTTTCCAATTCCTTGTTGAGATTATCACTATTCACAATGGCCAAGAGGTAGAAGCCACCCAAGCGTCCGTCAGTGGATGAATGCATAAACAATATGTGGCAAATAAGTACAACAAACTATTATTCAGCCTTAACCAGAAAGAAAATCTGTCTGACATGACCACGTGGATAAATCTTGAGGATACCATGCAAGTGAAATAGGCCGGTGATGAAAAAGATAATTACTAATTACTGGATGATGCCACTTAAGAGCTAATGAAACCATCAGTTCCACATAAACAGAAAGTAGAATCGTGGTTGTCAGGGCCTATGGGTAGGGGGAAAAGGGAGTGTTGTTTAACGGGTATAGAGTTTCAGAGTTGGAAGATGAAAAAGTTCTGGAGATCTGTTTCCCCAACAATGTGAGTATACTTAACACTATGGAGTTGTGCCACACAGGCATCCCTCAGTCGAGCACATTTAAAAAAAAAAAGATTTTATTTATTTATTTGACAGAGAGCGAGCGATCACAAATAAGCAGAGAGGCAGGCAGAGAGAAGGGGAAGCAGGCTCCCTGCCGAGCAGAGAGCCCGATGCGGGGCTCGATCCCAGGACCCTGGGATCATGACCCGAGCCGAAGGCAGAGGCCCTAACCCACTGAGCCACCCAGGCACCCAATAGAGCACATTTTTTTTTTTTTTTAAAAGATGGAAGATCCTTTTTTTTTTTTTAAAGATTTTATTTATTTATTTGAGAGAGAGGCAGTGAGAGAGAGCATGAGCGAGGAGAAAGTCAGAGGAAGAAGCAGACTCCCCGTGCAGCTGGGAGCCCGATGCGGGACTCGATCCTGGGACTCCGGGATCATGACCTGAACCGAAGGCAGTCGTCCAACCAACTGAGCCACTCAGTCGTCCCTAGAGCACATTTTTAAAGATCTTATTTTATTCAGTGATTCATGAATCAGGCAGCATCCCATCCAGCAGATAGAAAGGAGTTCTGAGTAACTGTGTACAAAACGAAAGACTTCTAGGCAGAAGGTGTGGAAAATCAATCTCTCTGCTCTGGGGCTAAAATACAACACCAAGACAGTTTGGGGATAAAGAGGAACCACTGTTTCATTACTTTGCTGGGCAAAGGAGGCTGCAGCAGGCTAATGCCTTCAAAACAGCAGACACCCCCTCTCCTCCGGTGGGGGGGGGGAAAGGCCGAGGGGTTTTATAGAAAAGTACAGGATTGGGGTGCCTAGCTGACTCAGTTGGTTAAGCATCTGCCTTCAGCTCAGGTCATGATCCCGGAGTCTGGAGTAGGGCTCCCCTCTCAGCGGGGAGTCTCCCTTCTCCCTCTGACTCCCCTCTCTCCTGCTCTCTCAAATAAAATCAACAAAACAAAAACCGGGCCTGGCGGTTTTGACAGGAATCTGGTATGGGCTTCCAGCTGCCTTCATTGTCTTCAAGGTGGTCTTAAGATTCACTGATCCCCTGAGTCTTGTTGCTAAGTATACGTTGAGGTCAGCAAGATGTCAGCATCTATATAGAGTTCCTTGGAACAAGGAATTCTACAGAAAAGTGAAGGGGAAGGAGAGGCTTCAAGAAAGGAAGATAAAACGTATCATCTAAAGTCAAGCCTTGCTGAAGCATTACTGTCCATCTTAATTTCCATCCTTCTTTACGTTTCTCTAGCAGTTTCAAAGGAACAGGACAAAGTTACATTAGCAGAAAGTGGATTGGTGTGGCAAGGTCTCTTTCCTTCAGGCAATGACCGGGGTCTATCAGGTGGATGATCCTGATTAAGACTCCATTTCTTTTTCTTTCTTTTTTTTTTTTTTTTTAAGATTTTATTTATTTGACAGAGACCACAGGCAGGCAGAGAGAGAGGAGGAAGCAGGCTCCATGCTGAGCAGAGAGCCCGATGCGGGGCTCGATCCCAGGACCCTGAGATCATGACCTGAGCCGAAGGCAGAGGCTTTAACCCACTGAGCCACCCAGGGGCCCCAAGACTCCATTTCTGAGAGAGGCAACAACGCATTCTCAGTTTGGTGATGGGAAGCTTAGCTTGAGTGAGTCCAGTTCGGGCCTGTTGTCTTGTTTTTAAGAGTAACCATTTAGAAGGCAAATAGTTACCATTATGTGCTGAGTGCCTGGCTTCCTAGGAGCGGCTTATGAGGGAGGACAAATAAAACCCAGTTCAGCTAGTCAGGATCTAAAATTAAACCATGAGTGAAATGCAGAGGGTGCAGTGTTCACTTTGCCCTGTACCAGGAAGCGGAGCAACCTAGAAATTTTGCCTGGAGTGATATAAATTGTTACACTATTCAGCTTTTCATTGTCTAGAACAAAAAAATCAACCATTGTAGAAGCTTTGGAAGTTGTGTTGAGCAGAGATGACAACACAATCCATAAAGTTTATGTAGTATGCTAGGAGTTAGGCAAGCATAAACATTACCCCATAATTATTACAACTTCAATTATAATCTCAATGTTGTGTTAACAGACTATTCATCCCTCCTAGACTTTCCTGACTTAGAAATGTGCTTATCCCAAGTACCTGCTCTCATGTTAAAACACCCTGTGAACATTTGTCTCTCCATGGTATCTGTATGTGCAGGGAAGGGTTAGCAAGTGGACATTTCAAACGGATTCTTAAGCACAGTAAGCAAATGCAGCACATGAACCTAGACAGTATCCTAGTTCAGAGGGAAAAAGTTATAAAAGACATTCTTGGGACAATTCTAGAAACTGGAATATGGACAGAATATTGAGTGCCATCAGCACTAGCCTGAGGGAGGAAGGTCCACACCTGACCTAATCTTTCTATGACACAAGTACCTTCACTTTCAGATAGCCAAATGGTTTGTACTTCCCAGCAGCCCTATCTGCATTTGGGGCATGTGTGTTGTTACACCCCCTCCCCCCCTCCCCCGCCCGCCGGGCCCTGCACAACAACCCCACCCCACCCGTCAAGTCCCACAAGACTCTTATAAAGGAATCTTTTTGCCCAACCATCTGCTGGTGAATTCAATTTCAACCTGCTTATACTTAAATTACTTTTTAGAACAGCTAATATCATCGTGCAGTTTAAAAGGAAAATTCCAGGGGCGCCTGGCTGCCTCCCTCAGTTAAGTGTCTGTTCCAGAGCAGGTCGTATTGCTGGAGTCCTGGCATCCAGTCTCCTGTGGGGTTCCCTGCGCAGCGGGGGTCTGCTTCTCCATCTCTTTCTGCTCGACCCACTTGTGAGTCCGTGTTCTCTCTCAATAAGTAACCTCTTTAAAAATTTAAAAAAAAAAAGGGAGGGGGGCGACAACTGGGTGGCTCAGTTGGATAAGCGGCTCCCAAGACTGCAGGATTCCAGCGTCCTGGGATTAAGTCCCACATCGAGCTCCTTGCTGGGCAGGGAGCCTGATTCTCCCTCTGCCTCCCACTCTGCCTGCCTGTGCTCTCTCTCTCTCTCTCTCTGACCAAAAAAATAAAACAATCCTGGGAGAAACTCGGAATCACAGTTTCATGCTCTTTATCCCGGGAGTGTAAAAACAAAAACCAAGAACTGTAGTAGTAGGCTGACATCATTTCAAGAGTTAATGAACAGGGGCGCCTGGGTGGCTCAGTGGGTTAAAGGCCTCTGGCTCAGGTCGTGGTCCCAGGGCTCTCTGCTCCGCGGGGAGCCTTCTCCCCTCTCTCTGCCTGCCTCCCTTCCTACTTGTGATCTCTCTCTCTCAAATTAAAAAAAAAAAGTAATGAACACACTGTGACAAGGCAGTGCTGCCATTAATATGCAATATCTCTTGTACATACTTAAAATTAGTTTCTTTGCTGCCAGGTTCATGGCACCATCGGTTTTAAGTATTCTGCTACCAAGAGCTTGTCTACTACGATAGCGGGTTATGAGATGCCACCAAGATCCCACTTAGTCTTAGCACTTATGGCTGGTATGTAGGAAAGTGTTCATGCATCTGAAAGTTAGCTACTGATTTAGGGCACGGTAACCAGTAGGGTAGGGGAAAGGTTTCTGCAGCGCGAACCCGAGGCGCGCGCTGACCCGGAGGCCAGCGAAGGGGTGGGGGTGGGGCCGGTGTTGCTAAGCGCGTGCCCCGCAGCGCCTCCTTTACCAAGATGGCCTCAGCGTTGGGGTCCGTGGGGGCGGCCATCTTGGTAAAGGCCGAGGTGGCAGTTCCGAAGCTGGTAGGACTGCCAGATTCGAAGGTCACAATGAGGGAGTGAGCAGGCCACGTGGAGCGAACTTTGCCTCGGCCCATGGATTCATCTCGCCTCCGGGATGGCGAGGCGGCGGGCGTTGAGGCGGTGCCTTCAGCTGCTGGCGCCCTCGGCGGAGCCGGCGCGCCGGGGCCGGGGGCGGAAGAACGCGGGCGCCTGCCGCCGGGGCCACTCCCGCTGCGCGGCGGCGCTGTGCCCGAGGGCGCCGTGGCCCGCAGCCCAGGAGGAGCCGCGGCGGCGCGCGCGCCCTGCCGCCCCTCAAGCCAGGTGAGCCCCGCCCCGCCCCTCCGCCTCCGGGAGCTGGAGCGCCGGGAGGTCTGCGCTCCCGCCTGGCGCGGGGCGGCTTCTTCCCGCCCGCGCATCCCTTTCGCGGCTCGCTTTCTCCTCGGCCTCTGGGTGGAGCAGCCAGCACTCCCGGCCTCGGGCTGTTTGTGGACTCCTCCGCGCAGCAGAGCGCGCCGTGGGTGGGATTCCCGGTGCCGAGCTCTGCCCCCTCCTGGAGACGCTGCGCGTGTGAGCGGCAGGGCTGGGTTTGAATTTCCGCAGCTCGGGAGTTGCAGAGCCCGCATCTCTGAAGCTGCCTGGGTGAACAACCACCTCTTTTTTTTTTTTCTTTTCTTTTCTTTTTTCTTTTTCTTCCTCCTGTTGGGAGAGTAGCCGTCTCTGGGACTTGTTTCAGATCCCATCTTCTCTGCAGATCACCAGGTTGCATCTTCCCTGATCGGCATACATGTGGGTGTACCTTTGGCTGTATTTGTAAATGAATGGTCGACGGCTTCCTTAGAGGAACTTATTTCTGCTTCATATATGGTATTTATCTTAAAAAAAAATCAACAGGTTTCTCTGCTTTTGTCTTCAAAGTTAACTGAATGGGAGAGCAAAAGAAAGGAGCAAAGTGGGGTGGGGTGGTGGAAGCTGGTGCTTTTTTGAGTTTTCTGTCCCGGGGTGGTTTCGTAAGTGGGATATTGCAGGTTTTTCGGAGCAGGTATGCGGGTAGCGTTTTTTCCCTCCCCGCTATAGAACTCGCTGTGGTCCCGATAGTTGAGAAATATGCTCCCACGGACTCCAGCCGTGCATCAACACAGCTGTCGAACCTGGAAAATACCGAGAGAATGAGAAAAGTCACTTAGTTCTTGTCTTTGCCTTTACTGTTATAGTAGGACTCATCTCGTTTACTTTGGCCGAGCATGGAGTATTTGCTGTTTGATAATTCTGATTAATTTATTGAGAAAGTCATTCCTGAGCTGTAGCTCTCCACTTTCAATCTCAGTTAAAAGTGGATATCTAGCAGTTCTGTTTATGTTTCAGGTACACAGTTTTTGATGTAGTCTCGGACATAGATATAGTTTAGAAAGAAGTCATGTAATCTTTAAAAAGAAAAGATTACCTATATCGCACAACAGTCCGATGTTGTTGCAAAAAAACACGAGGTCTGTGAGAGAAGAAATTAGGGCAAGTGTACTTGTTTAATAATTTCAAACTGTTGTGACTCAACTGGAAATACAGTCCCAATTTCAAAAATTGCATTCTGCAGGCTTTCCTGTTGCAAGAATTTCTGTAAGTCTCCATGAGGGGAAAATACTTAAGAGTTCTCATACCCTATTTTTGCTCACAATTCCAGGTTAAATTGTACAGATTTCACATTGCAAAACTTAATTTTTAAATTAGTCCAGGGATGATTGTATGAAGGACATCTTATTTTCTTTATTTTTAAAGATTTTATTTATTTATTTGACAGAGAGATCACAAGTAGGCGGAGAGGCAGGCAGAGGGGTCGGGGGAAGCAGGCTCTCCTCTGAGCAGAGAGCCCAAAGCCAGGCTCCATCCCAGGACCCTGAGATCATGACCTGAGTTGAAGGCTGAGGCTCAACCCACTGAGCCACCCAGGCGCCCCAAAAGGACATTTTATTTTTTTATTTTTTAAAGATTTTAATTTGACAGAGATCACAAGTAGAGAGGCAGGCTCCCCACTGAGCAGAGAGCCCGATCCCACGCAGGCGCCCCAGAAGGACATTTTAATATAAGCATTCCATTGTAGGGTTTTGGTTCTGTTTTAGTTGACAGTCATCCTCTTATGTTTGTTTGAAAAGGGTATTATGTTCCTTTGGTACTTAGGAGTTTGGGTATTTTAAAGAACATTTTGTTTGTATTTGGAAAAGTACTGTTTGCCTTTGATTTTCAATCTCCCTTTTCTTTGTAGTGGTAGGTAGCTTTGGCTGTAGAGGGTTTTTCCATTCCATTCTACTTCTTTTATGTAAATAAGAATATGACTGTAGCTGGGGGATGTGTTGATCTGGCATTTTAGATTGAAAAGGATACAAGTAAAAAGTGCATTGAAATATTATTGGGGGAAATGAACTGTTCATGTAATTAATTGTTAATGAGCACCTTTATATTGGAGGCCTGTGAGGGCATGTGTAAAATTGGCATTTTAAAAAAAAATCACTCCGGGCGCCTGGGTGGTGCAGTCGGTTAAATGTCCGACTCTTGGTTCTGCTTTGGCGTGATCTCAGGGTCGTGGGATCCAGCCCCAAAGTCAGGCTCCCACCTCAGTACAGAGTCGGCTTGAGATTCTCCCTCCCATTCCCTCTCCCCTCCTGCCTCAAATAAGTAAATCTTAAAAAAAAAAAAAAAAAAAAAAAAAAGAAAAGAAATCGTGTGATTTCCAGCATAAGGTTCAAGTAATATACCATTCTAACTGAAGAATTGTACCTACCTGTCTATAATTTATAGTGCTTTGGTCGACTTGTCTTTTGAATTAATAACTGCTTATTGTGTATTTAAATATTAAGACTTCTGTGGCAGATTATATGTGAATTTGGTTGACCTCAGGGGCAGTTTGTTATGTCAGAAAGTCTTTTGTCAACATGGTTGGATAATGTGTTATCAGTATTAAGATTGAAACTTACAAAGACCTTTTAAGTATTTATGTATTTTTAGCTTGATTTAATGGACATGCCCCATTCCACAGATGAGGCAGTCAGGATCTGAGAGCCTAGGAGATTTTAGCAGAGGTCCCTGAGCACAGCAGCTCTGGCCTTGTGCAGGAATGTCCCCTGCTGCCCCTTGTTAGAAAGGGGTACTAATGAAACCAGGGTCGAGTGGTGGGGCTCAGCAAGCTTTGGTCAGCATTGCAGCCATAGATCACACCCCTAAACCTGTTTGTGAGTGATCAGTAGCTTCAGTCCTAGGGTACAGGCCTGGCATGCAGATGGATCAGCATCAGTTCAAACGTATGAATGAGAAATAGCTCAGTCTGTACCTGCTACCTAAAGTAATCCATCTTTTCCCCGGAAGGCAGCAGATTTTCTTTTTTTTTTAAGATTTTATTTATTTGTGAGAGAGAGAGAGAGGGAGAGAGAGCGCGCGCGAGACTGAGCTCAAGCAGGGGGAGCAGCAGAGGGAGAAGCAGACTCCTCACTGAGCAGGGAGCCGGATGTGGGACTGTATCCCAAGGCCCTGGGATCCTATCTGAGCCCAAGGCAGGTGGTTAACTGACTGAGCCACCCAGATGTCCCAGATTTTCAGGTTTGTCTAAATTGGGGGTCTTCCCGGATTAAGGGCTGGTAACATTGGCTGAACGGGAAGTGCCTGTATACTTCCGTGCTGGTTTGTAATCTCTCGTTTTTAAACTTGTCATAATAAACCCCAAGCTTCCTCATTGTTTCTGGCACCCCTTAAACTGGTAAGGTGCTTGCTTGTTTTGCTAAGACCCTGATATTAGGACACCTGGACAGCAGCAATGATTAGT
This sequence comes from Mellivora capensis, assembly GCA_004024625.1. Classification (NCBI taxonomy): domain Eukaryota; kingdom Metazoa; phylum Chordata; class Mammalia; order Carnivora; family Mustelidae; genus Mellivora; species Mellivora capensis. The sequence goes on from PISX010014409.1 coordinate 25,339, forward strand.
TTGAAAAGTTTTCTGTATTTTGAGGGTCCTTCAAACTACAAAGATGTTTGTTCTCTTTTCAAGTCACTGTGTTCCTTCCTTTGGCTTGTTTGGAGAGTTTGTGAAGAGTACGGTATATATTCAGAATATTGTGCCGTTGGTGCATAAACAATGAATCTTGAAACACTGAAAAAAAAAGAATATTGTGCCATTATATGGTTGAAGTATCAAAGAACAGTTTAAAAGAGTTTCTAGGGCACCTGGGTAGCTCAGTGGGTTAAGCCTCTGCCTTTGGCTCAGGTCATGATCTCAGGGTCCTAGGATCAAGTCCCGAATCTGGCTCTCTGCTCCTCGGGGAGCCTGCTTCCGCCTTTCTCTCTCTCTGCCCGCCTCTCTGCCTACTTGTGATCTCTCTCTGTCAAATAAATAAATATAATCTTAAAAAGAAAAAGGGTTTCTAGATTCCCTTTTAAAAAAATGTTAAGGCCCATTTATCTGTTTACGAGCTAAACTAAGTAAAATACCCTACCTGAGGTGAAATGTGTCCTTTATCTTTTTATGCTCATCATATGTTCTTTTGGTCCAAGTGTTTTTAAGATTTTATTTGAGAGGGAGGGAGAGGGAACAGCAGACTCCCAAATGAGCAGGAACACTGGGCTCGATCCTGGGATTGTGACCCGAGCCAAAGGCACTTAACTGACTGAGCCACCCAGGAACCCCGGTCCCAGTGTTTTTAAACATAATTACGATGAGCGTGGTTTATAAACAGCCCCAGCTCTATCCCCAGCCACAGCTGGATCCTTGGAATGTCCTGTAACCCTTCAGCCTGACGTGCTTCACCTCTAAAGTAACGGGGTCACAGAGTGATGAACTTGAGTCATGGAATGTTCAAGTGAGAAAGGACTTTAGTATGTACCTGCCCAACCTCTTTCATTTATAGATTTCCTATTTCTTCTCTTGAAAGAGTTTTTAGCCTATCATGATCTTGCAAAACTGAAACCTCAAAATGAGACTTTTCTCCCATTTCACTTTAACATTCTTGGGTGATTCTTGGGTTGATTCCTCTCTCATTCTTTGCTCATCTCGCATCTCAATTTTATTTGTAGATGAGATGTTCATTGTGTATAAATGTATATGTGCTATTCAGAGCTTATTTTTTTTAACTGCGTGAATATGAATGCTGGTGGGCATAGTGGGTATCATCACAGTGAAGAAGTTGGCAAGCTCTGGACCATCTCAGCAGCATTCTTCTGGTTAAGCATGAATATGTAGAGCTTCATAATTCCTTTTTGCTTTGCTGCCCAAATATCTTAAATCATACTTCATAATAATGGTCATCTCTGATTTACTATAAACTGCTCACATTCTAGTAAATTTTGTTGAAGACCTAACTGTGCATTTATATGGTACCCCGAGGCCACATAGTGGTCACTCCTCCAAGTTTTTCTGGGACTGAGGAGTTTCTCAGGATGGAGGGCTCTCCATGCTGTGCCTGGGTAAGGCCCGGGCACACTAGATGTGTTGGTCCCCCTGCCTGAAGGTGTCTCAATGAACCGTGATTAACAGTCCTTCCCAGTTGGAAGGATGAAATGCCATGGGGGGAGGGGTTATAGGAACTCAAAAACATCTTTTCAAAGGCAAGGAAAAGATCTTCAAGGCCTCCTGGATATTATCGGTTTATACAACTGGAGTATAGAACTATATAAATAAAATCACTTATTCTTTTCCGTGTAACTTTAAACGCAAACAGTTTAGTGATTAAATAGGTCACATTTGAACTCTTCGCTATGTAAAATTAAAAGGGCAGTTATATTTATAAGGGAACTCATCAGGGAACTACTAAGTGTTTTTTACTTTGAAAAGGAAAAAAGAGGACATTGTTGAAAGCAAAAAAGGCTAGTCTTGCCCGTGAGACTGTAACTGTTGGTTAGATTCTGGCAACTTGGAACCTGGTATCTGTTCAAGATAAACTTACTGGATTTTTCTTGCAGATTTAACATGATTAGTGGAAAGAGCACGGGCTCTGGAATCTGATTCTACTTGGGTTGGATCTCCAGGCCCAAATGATAACCAGCTTTTTGACTTTTTGTAAACTGCTTTTTTTTTTTTTTTTTTTAAAGATTTTTATTTATTTATTTGACAGAGACCCAGTGAGGGAGGGAACACAGGCAGGAGGGATAGGAGAGGGAGAAGCAGGCTCCCCACGGAGCAGGGAGCCCCACGCGGGTCTCGATCCTAGGACCTTGGGACCATGACCTGAGCCGAAGGCAGACGCTTAATGACTGAGCCACCCAGGCGCCCTAATGTAAACTGTTAAACTCAGTAAACCTTTTCTTACATCGCCTTGAACATAGGATGATCTCTACTCCTGGACTAAATGAGATGATGAATGCGTTTAAAGTGGCATATAGAAGGCAGTGAACTAGAGCGGTCACGCGTGCTGCGCAACTCACCTGAGTTTGCATTAGGAGGGATTCCGGGTTTCCATAGCTTCCCTGACCTTCGCAGCTGTGGTTATCGTCTCAGTTGGGATTAGTTTTGGGAGGCTTAGAGCTGGAAAAATCAGAGTGGGTCTGGTGGCCTCTGAAGTCCTAGTTCTTGTGCCATTCCTAGGAAGTGGCCTTCACACTTAGTGTGGCTCCGGCCAGCAAGATGCAGGAAAAATCAGAGTGTCTCCCTTGCCCTTCAAGGAGACTCCCAGAAGCAACATGGGAGACTTCCGCTCGAATCCCAAGTGTCGGTAGGGCTGATCCCTGCTTGGAAAGGTAGGAAAGGTGGTCATTTAGCTGGTGCCTCGCTCGCTACCCTAAGTAAAACTGGGCCTCTGTTACTGAAGAGGAAAGAGGGGACTAGATTTTATGGTGGGCCTCTTCTAGGTTTTTTGGGTTATATTTTGATTTTAGAGATTTTTTTACTTTATTTATTTTTGAAAGATTTTATTTATTTGACAGCAGGTGAGAGTGTGAGCACAAGAAGAGGGAGTGGTAGGGAGAGGGACATGCAGGCTCCCCATTGAGGGGCTCCATCCCAGGACCTTGGGATCATGACCTGAGCCAAAGGCAGATAGATGCTTAACGACTGAGCCACCCAGATGCCCCTAGAGCATTTTTAAAATTTTTTAGGGTTTTTTTTTTTTTTTTTTTTTGAGAGAGAGATGGGATGGGATGAGAGGAGCACAGGGAGAAGAGAGGGAGAAAATCCTAAGCAACCTCCATGCTCAGCTCAGCACAGAGCCTGATGTGGGCACCTTCTCAGGACTGTGAGCTCGTGACCTGAGCTGAGACCTAGAGTCAGACATTTCACTGGCTGAGCCACCCAGGTGCCCTGGCATCTTCTGATCTTTCCGACTAGGTCACATCTTTTCTGTTATAGGATTCAAGGCCTCAAGAATTCCCCAGGATTTTTTAGTTTTTATTTCCATAATTAGTAGTAAGAACACCCTCTGTTGACTTTTGTCTCACTGTCCTTTGGTTACTTTTGCTTCTCCTACAATTTGATTCCCAGTGAGTCTTTTTAAAAACAATTAACTCTGTCCCAGTGAAGAATAATTAGAAGATTGAACTCCTGATCTTCATTTATTTATTCTATAAGTATTTATGGAACACTCCTCATGTAGAGGCTGCCGTGGGTTATCATAGACCATGTGAATCGTCATCGATTATGTTTCTTTTTCTTTGGGTTTGGCTTCCTGGGAGCATGGAGTCGAATCTGTGACTCAGCTGGACTGAATACAAGTCTGTGACCTCTCCCACTTGGCTCTTAGCCCTGTGGTCTTCCTAGTCCTAGCACCGTGTGGCCGTCTCGGGGTGATGCTCCCTCTCTAACTTGGAGTGTGGGGCAGGGAGGAAGAGTGGCCTTTATGGTTGGCATTTCCCAAGCTAGCATACGTTTGGGGGTACCGGAAAGTCCTTTTGGTCCTTCTTAAATGTCTGTCCTACTTTTATGCCAATGACTAATTCAAAGTAGCTGTTCTTAACCCTGCTTGTGTATTGGGATCACCCGCAGAGCTTTTTAAAACTCTCTGGGGAACCCCCACCTGACCTTTTGATTCAGTAGCTTCGAGTATAGTTTTTAAACCATTGGTCATTCTGATGGACAGCCAGCCTCGAGAATCCCAGGTTTAAGGCTTTGCACCCAGCTGGCTTGGAGATACTTAGGGAGGAGCCCCACTTGGTACCTATCAGTCACACTTGAGATCAGATCCTTCCTTAATTACCTGTTTTGACCACCAGAGGCAGGGGTGGGAGAACCCTGAGACTAGTTGGTTTGGAAATAGAAGACACTGAAGTGCTCTAGGGGACATTTAACCAACGTTGGCCTGGCTTGCCTGTTTTGCACGCTCCTATGATGGAAAGCTTCTCCTTTGAGCCAAAGAATCTTGCTAACCGGGGCTTCGGCAATGGGGAGAGTGCTGATTGTAGGTGTGGCCACTATTAGTGTCCCGAGTTTGCACATTTTTCTCCCTGGGGGGCAGATGGGGGAGATAAGGAGGTGAAGGCCGAGAAGATTATTACTTTCAGAACCAGGACACTGTTCAGGGTTTATGAAGGATCTCCTGGTGGATTCAGAAAGTTGCTGAGGCCACAAGGAGCTATGGGTTTGCACAGGAATCCTGTGGAGAGTTGTGGTTTCATGTTTGTTTTGAGTTGTGTGAATTCTAGGAAGACCAGGGCTACTTTTACTCAAATATAAGAACAAAAACACGTTCCAGAGTTCATTGCAGTTTGTTTGTGCCATTACCCTTACTTAGCTCCCACATTTTATTAGTGCAGAAATTTAAAAATGGATTATGTGCTTAGAATATAATGTAGTGGCTTACAGTTGTTGTGGGCTTGTTGTGTGACAGACGCTGGGCTTAGGAGTACATACATTTTGTCCAATACCACAATGAAAGGGCATCAGACAAGGAAACTAAGACTTAGAGGTGACAAGGGTATCTACCAAGTTGGGAAGTATCTTTTTTTTTTTTTTTTTTTTTTTTTTTTTTAAGATTTTATTTGTTTGACAGAGAGAGACAGAGAAGGGAACACAAGCAGGAGAGGGAGAAGCAGGCTTCCCTGCGAGCAGGGATCCTGATGCGGGGCTCAATCCCAGGACCCTGGGATCATGACCTGAGCCAAAGGCAGACGCTTAACGACTGAACTACCGAGGCGGCCCTCAACTTAGTATATCTTAATAATACCAGGAATTAGATAGTAAATTATAAAAGCCAATCAAAAAATGTATATAATTAGGATGTCTTGGTGGCTCAGTCCCTCTCCCTCTGTCTTTTCTTCCTGCTTGTGCATGCACTTTCTCTCTCTCTCACTCTCTTCAATGAATCAATAAAGTACTTTAGAAGTATATATAGAGTTGAACTTAAAGTTCCTTTGAACTTCAAGATTACGTTAGTTGACCTTTTGGGGATGTCTCATGGTGCAACGCTGAACCTGCTGTTATACTCTCAGCAGACTGAGCAGAACAGGGTCTGACCTCAGCAGTGCCCTGGGCCTTGCTTCCTTGTAAAAGCCCCCCTGCTGTTGGTGGTTTGTTGTCATTTACCTTTTCCTCAGGAAGGATTGATGAGGCTGATGTCCAGGAGTCTGCCCTCTGGCCATATTCCCTTGTACCTGAGCCAGAGGCTCAGGGAACTCCCTGGTGCCTGTCTCGCTTTCCTCTGTTGACATCAGGGCCCCATAACTGGTTGTCTGCATCCAGAAGCTTACGAGCCTCTTTGGCGTCCCTGATGCTGGGGACCTCAGAACTTCTCTTCAGTGCAAACCCCTTAGCATATAAGCAGAAGTATTTGGGCCAGTTGTTTCGGAAGCGTCTTATCCTAAAAACTCTAGTTTTCAGAATTCATAGCTGATACTTCTGTAAACCTGTTTCTCCCAAATCTGTAGGGTCGCTGAAGAGTTGTTGTTTTTTTTTGGCCTGGAGTTTAGATACAGTAGACATTCATCGTTTGGTAAATGTCTCTAAAAATGATTGAAGTCTAGGCCCTTACAAATTATACCTGGAATCTTTTTAAAGGGTGAAATTCTAATGGCTGTTTGATGATCAGATTTGTCATGAAATCTCTTCTGAAATATTTTAAGCTCTAAATGATCTCCTGCTTTGCCTGATAAACCCGGGAAACTACACTTCCTCCAAGTAGCTAATGTTGGTGTTCTGGGCTGAAAAACACTGTGCATATCCCTTGCGAACCTGGCCTGGGAAGGCGGCTGCCTCCAAGCTAACTTTAGCTGGGGACTTCCTACCAGGGAGTAGAACCCGGGAGGGGCATGCCACCCACGGTGGCGGCCACATTGGAGAGGGGGGCAGCCCTTCTGTGGCCGAGCAGGCGCTCTGGGGCAGCCACAGATTGTTAGAATTGGGGAGGTTGGAAGGGGCCTTAAGGTTGTGGCTCAGGCCTCTCGTTCTATGGACGGAGGAAGTCTTAATGATGGTAACTGACTTTTTTAAAAAAAGACTTTATGTATTTATTTGAGAGAGTGCATGTGAGTGGAGGGAGAAGCAGAGGGAGAGGGACAAGCAGACTCCACAGAGCGTGGAGCCTGATGTGGGACTGGATCCCACAACCCCGAGATCATGACCTGAGCCGAAATCCACAGTCCAATGTTTAACTGACTGAGCTATCCAGGAGCCCTAATAGTGACTTTTTAAAGCTTACCGACTTCAGGTGCACCTGTGTGTGGCTCAGTAGGGTAAGCGGCTGTCTTTGGCTCAGGTCATGAGCCCAGGGTCCTGGGATTAAGTCCCACGTCGGGCTCACTGCTCAGCCGGGAGCCTGCTTCCCCTCTCTTTGCCTGCCTTTCTGCCTACTTGTGATCTCTCTTTCTCTGTCAAATGAATAAATAACATCTTAAAAAAAAAAAAAAAAGCTTACAGACTTCAGTGTGGATAGTATCGATTTACTATGGTTTGACTTTCGATTTTTTTGACTTTATGATGGTGGGAAAGGCATACATATTCAGTAGAAACTGTACTTTCTTTTTTTTAATTTTTATTTATTTGTCAGAGAGAGAGAGCGCATGAGCACAAGCACACAAGGAGGCAGAGGCAGAGAGAGAAGCAGGCTCTGGCCAAGCAGAGAGCCCGATGCGAGACTCGATCCCTGGACACTGGGATCATGACCTGAGCCAAAGGCAGTGGCTTTAACCCACTGAGCCACCCAGGTGCCCCTAAAATATTTTTGACTAAACTATTATTAAAGGTTGTCATAACTCAATTTTAGTGTGCTCCCAGGTATTGTATATTAAGATATTAGCTTTGTTTTCCTTTAACGTTTTAGTGAAACTGGTTAAGTCAACAATGTGAGGTTAAAAAAAAAATTCACTGATAACAATTCATGCAGTACTTTCTTTGTTGATGTATAGGGTGTACATACCTCCCACAGAACATTCTCCCTTTCATTAGCCAGTGTACTTCCCATGCTAGGACAAATCTCCCCTCCCTACCAGACTCCTGAATGTATGTAGGGATTAACACCAGTCTTCAGGGAAGTCTGTATTGTCTGTGAGGGATGGAGACTGTTTAGTTTAAGTTGTGGAAGCCCTTTGCAGACACTTCGGTGAATTGAGATAGTTTCGTTAGCTATGTTACCTAGCGTTATAGTATAAGGACCCTTTTCACCGAAGATAGGACTGCAGCTCTAAAAGGGTGAATTTCATGTTATTTGAGATATCTGAAAATAGAATTCTGAATGTTTTCCAGCTTTCTTGTCAGCATCTTTGTGGATACGTAATGGATAGTCACTCAATTAGTATTTATTAAATGTCCCCTCTAGGAATAATGATTTGCAGTGTCATGATTTATGAGCACGTTGAAATCCCAAACATACATTGTACTAAAGTAATTTTTTTTTCTTTAACTTTCTGAATTATAAAGCAATGCATTCAATTCTAGGCAGCTGGCAAATCTTAAATGTCAAAGAAAGAAAGGATAAAACATTTGCTTTTGAAACAGAGAGCCCTTGTTTTTTGAAAGTGTTTTACCCATGTGTGCAGTTATTAAAATAAAATATTTGTACTTGGCAGACTTGTCTTCACCAAATGTCACAGGGACGTGGGGTAAGTCCTTCTTCTGTTAAGTAGGCAATTAATCTTCAAAGAAATGTAGAGAATGTAGTTGATAGTAACTGGATGGAATTTATGTCCTCTTTGTAACAAATTGTTCTTTAAAAAAAAGAGCACTTATATTAGTGGTCCTAGGGCTTGTTTAAATTTGCTTCTGGATTTTAAATTCAGCTGTTGTTCACAAAGTTAGCTGTTCACAGAGGAGAGGAGGGTAAATACATTAATTGTGGTTCTGATTCCATTTAATTACCAAGGTTAACGTTTTTTTCTTCGTCTGTATCTCCGTATAAAAACTGGTGTATTTCATTAATGTCAAGACAGAAATTTTATGCACATTTGAACACCACTGATACCAGGTTATGTCATATAATGGATGGTCTTATAATAATAATTTTACAGTCTTAGTGACACATAAAATGACAGTGTGCACCATCCATGGTGCCTTGAATTGGATGGAAATCATCCGGTAAAGATCCTCATCAAGTTTTGAACCCTTATGACACAGGCTGTTTCCCATGTACGCACATCTCCTTTTGCTTACCGCTGGGCTGAGAGGAAGGCTGAAATTTTACTTGTTAAATTTGGAGAGAGATCTAGAACCAGAAATAAGGAGGAGATCTGCTGTGTTTAATTAAGGAAAACTCCAGCCTGAATGTGTTACCGGGCTTGTCTGAATTTACAAAGTGGAAAGCAAGTGACCAGCAGGGCCACACACAGAACCCACTCTTGTTCTGTCTTCGTTTTTCCCATCATTTGATCTTTTCAGTGTTTGAATATGAGCCCTGTGAGGCCGTTGCTGTGCCCTCCAGAGCGGCCAGAACACCTGGAGGTGATGAGGCCCCTTCTCCCGTGGCCCAGGCTCCTGCATGTCCCCCGAGGCTCGCTCTGTTGCTGGAGCACCTGTTGGTGGGGCTCGTCCCTTTGCACGTGCACCGAGTGGCCTGCCAGTACTTTTCCTCCGAGAGAACAGGTTCCAGATTGTTACAGTTCAGGTTTTCATGTCCTCCTGTATTTTTCCTAATCATTTCACACTCAGTGCAGAGTGCCCACATGGCGTGTTGCCTGGACACTGTCGTGGTCGTGTATGATCCTGTGAGTACACGTCCAGGTGTTGAAGGATATTTTAAAAATCGTGGGCAAAGGCCCGGTGATGGTAAGAGGTGGCGGTGAGGTGGGAGTGCATGCGTCGGAGGAGGTAGAGGAAGGCCACGCGTCTGCTGCAGACAGAGTGTGGGCTGGGCCACAAACACCCCCCCTGGCCCATCTTCTTGCTGACTTCTGCCCTCATTCTGGGAACCAAGGGAGGGTTCTGGAGATTTTTCCTTTTCGTTGGTTGTGTCAGATCTGCCTTTGAAAAGAGCATTCCCGAAGACTGGATTTCGTGTGTGTTGGGGTGGAGGGCGTGTTCAGTGAGGACGGCGGCTCTTTGCTGGAGAGCAGTTTCTGTGGGAGGCTCGGACTGAGAGCCTGAGTGGGTGGAAGAAAATGGGGACGGCATGTAGAGACCGTTTATTACTTAAGGATAAAGCAGAGCACTGAACCCATTTTTCCACTCTCCTTCTACTCCTGGGTCTCTGGAAACCTCTCCGTTCTCTTACCTTCACTTGTGTCACCACCAGTGCAGTCTGGGTCCCAGGGTCACCATGTCCCTGCGTGTCCATGAGCACGTCTGCTTGGATGATTCCCTGTCGTCTCACCCCCTGTCTCAAGCTCACTGGGTCAGAAATCTACTCCCTTCTTGCATCCTCCAAACACTTGCTTCCCCCTAATTCCTTGGCTTGGTCATTGGTGGTGCTGTCTTTCTGACTCTGCCACTCTACGAATCCCCCAACCTGCCCTACGAATGGCCCAAAGTTTGCCGCCACCCAGAGGCTTAGGTCTTGCTGATTCACTCCCTCATTTCTCGGATTTATTCTGTGCTTTCTTTTCTCACTGCCACTGCCTCCTTGTCTTTTGACTGGCCTGCTATACCTCTTAGTGTTTCAGGTAGAAAAGGGCATTAGGGGGACACCTGGGTGGTTCCGTTGTTAAATGTCTGCCTTCGGCTCAGGTCATGATTTCAGGGTCCTGGGATCGAGCCTTGAATCAGCTCCCTACTCGGTGGGAAGCCTGCTTCTCCTTCTACCCCTCCCCCTGCTTGTGTTCCCTCTCTCACTGTGTCTCTTTCTGTCAAATAGATAAATGAAATCTTTTTTTTTTTTTAAGATTTTATTTATTTATTTGACAGAGATTACAAGTAGGCAAGAGAGGCAGGCAGGGAGAGAGAGGAGGAAGCAGGCTCTCCGCGGAGCAGAGAGCCCAATGGACCCAGGACCTTGGGATCATGACCTGAGCCAAAAGCAGAGGCTTTAACCCACTGAGACACCCAGGTGCCCCGATAAATAAAATCTTTAAAAAAGAAAAGAAAAGGGCACTAGGGATGCCTGGGTGGCTCCTTTGGCTGAGCCTCTGCCTTTGGCTCAGTTCATGATCTTGGGGTCCTGGGATCGAGTCCTGCATGGGGCTCCCTACTCAACGAGGAGCCTGCTTCTCCCTCTGGCTCCATTTCTCCCCCTGCGTGTATGCTTTTTCCCTCTCAAATAAATAAATAAAATCTTAAATAAAAAATGGGCATTGTGGGGAGCCTGGGTGACTCAGTGGGTTAGGCTTCTGCCTTCGGCTCAGGTCATGATCTCAGGGTCCTGGGATCGAGCCCCGCGTCGGGCTCTGCTCGGCAGGGAGCCTGCTTCCCCTTCTCTCTCTGCCTGCCTCTCTGCCTACTTGTGATCTCTATCTGTCAAATAAATAAATAAAATCTTTAAAAATAAATAAATTTTAAAAAATGGGCATTGTAATACCCTGAAATTTTGCTAGGAGCAGTAATTTAAATGGCATTTGTGAAACAGGGAACAGAGGGGTTCCCTGTTATTGGATGTTCCGGGCTGCCTATTTCCTCTTCGCAAATTTATCTCCCTAGCTCCAGTGTTTAGCGACACCCTTTCGTTTTTGCCCTGCTACCAGAGTTGTCTCCTTCTTAAGCTCCTTCATTTTTTTTCTTTATTGCTTACAGGGTAGCCAGACCTCCTTCAAGTCTCAGGGCAGGCCCCAAATCGGATCCCAGCCCTCAGGCCTCTGCTGTTGGCTCTCACAACCCTTCATTACTTCTTATGTCCCAGCTGCATCAGATGACTCAATGTTGTCTCAAAACTCTACTTTGACTTTGCTTTGTGGTTTTTGAATCAGAGGGCCCATTTCTCCTTTCTCTTTATCCTCTGATTGTTTTAGTGAGCCAAACATTTATTACATAATTGGTAGGAATATTATATATATATTTATATGTATATGTGTATGTATGTACGTATAGGTCTGTGTGTCTTCATAGGCCCGTGTATGTGTCCCACAAGCTGTCGATCATCACAAGGGGTTGGTAGCATCAGGTCAGCTCTGCCATCTATTAGACATATCACTTTGTCGGAAAATAAAGTCTCTAGATTTGGTGCATTTATATCTGTTAAATGAAGTGGGGTTTAAGGGGTTGGTCTTTTTTGTTCCTCCCTTTGTAAAGTCCTGGGCCTGAACTTAATGATAACCCGGGGAATTAAAGAGCAGTTCTTCGAGAAGAACCGAGATAACTCACCCAGATTCTTTGCTTTCTGGTGGAACTTAAAGAATTGAGATATACGGCCAGTTCACAGGATTACGGAAAAAAGAATTAGCATGTGGTGAGTGGCAACCCCTTTATGGACATTGTGTGATTTGATCCTTTGAACCCCCATGAGGTAAGTAGGTATTTTACAGATGAGGAAATTGAGGCCTAGAGAGGTGGTTATTTGCTTAAGATACAAAGCTTGTTAGGCTGTCTTAGCCACGAGGCTCCCAGCAAGCAGTGGTGCTGAGCGCAACACCGTGTGCTCCAGCTTTTGCCAGCTGTGGTTTCCCAACACCGATTATTCCCTAGACCAGACATTATTTTACTATAGACGGTTTGGAAAAATAGTTTTAGTTCAGTGTATGTGTTCATCCTAGCCTTTATGTTCTTTTCCCTTTCCCTACCAGACAGTATTTCTATGGTAAATATCACTGAGGCCACAAAAATATTTGGCTGTCTGTTGTGTTTATTTTGTTAGGGTTATGAAATGTATTATGTGTATGCATTGTATTTAAACTGGACAGAAAGCAAATGTTTGCTTAACAGAATCAGAAAGAAATGAAATTCATGGCAGATAAATGCGTAGTCTTTTTTGGGAAATATTTATTAGAACGCACGCACACACATGAGCAGGGGAGGGACAGAGAGGGAGGGAGAGAGAGAATCTCGAGCAGACTCCCTGATGAGCACGGAGCCTGAGCCGGGGCTTGATCTCATGACCCTGAAATCATGAAGTGAGCCAAAATCAAGAGTTGGATGCTCGAATGACAGCCACCCCCGTGCCCCTGGATAAATGCATATTCTTAATATGTTACCACTTTTATGTATCTGGAGTATCTACATAGTTCAAAATGAAGGATTTGGTCCCTTGGGTTGAGTGGTGGTGGTGGAAATAATGAGGCCAACAGCTAGCATTGTCGAGCTTTTACCATATGTGTATGTGTTACATTTGTTATATACATGTTACATGTATGTTTCTAAGTGCTTTATTTATGTTAGCTTTTAAAACCTCTCTATAAACATCAGAGACAGGTACTTTTGTTATCTCCATTTTATGGATGAGGAAATTGAAAGCCAGAGAGGGTAGGAAACTTATCCAAGGTCACTACACTGTCTTGGCAGTTCTAAATCTGAGTTGATTCAAATTTGCAAGGTTCACCATTTAAATACATTATTGAAATGTCTCTTCACTAATGTTATTGTCTCCTTTCCTGGGATCTGAACTCAGGGTGTTTTTTAGGGGAATGGATAACAGATTATTTTCAAAGTAAAAAACGGCTAGGCCTAGTGGAGTACTGAGTTATCTTTAAGGAACTAAGGCAGTCCTTCTCACTGTGTGTTTTTAACAAAAGTATTTTTAAAATTCAGGTATGAAATGCACCTTCAGGAAGTTGCTTTAATTGTAAAAGATTTCATTGAAATGGAAAATTTCATATCTTTAAATGCTGCCTGCTGGATGGACCTTGCTTTGGATTACAGCAGATAAAGAGTATTTAAAAGGTTTGGCAGGATTAGGTAAAGCAAACATTTTTTCTATTTAGCAAGCGATAATATTGGATTCAGAAATTGTATTTTGCCAAAAGAAAGTTTGAGCTGATAGAGACATACAGTTTTTATAAGCTTGAGGAAATTTCTCTTTCCTAAGAAATACGGATGTTGTGTGATAAGTTTTAATGCCTTTATGTTCAAGTCCATATTTCCACCCCTTCTGTTTTTTTAGTTCTGAAAAGGACATGGATGAAAATGAAAGCAGCCAGTCCCTGATGACGAGCAGCCAATATCCCAAAGAAGCAGTAAGAAAACGCCAAAATTCAGCCCGGAGCTCTGTAGGAAGTGATTCTTCTAGGTTTTCCAGGAAAAGTTTCAAACTGGATTACAGACTAGAGGAAGATGTAACTAAATCAAAGAAAGGAAAGGATGGCAGATTTGTTAACCCATGGCCGACTTGGAAAAATCTCTCCATTCCAAACGTTCTCAGATGGCTGATAATGGAAAAAGATCACAGCAGTGTTCCAGGCTCCAAGGAGGTAGAATTTGGTTTTCTTGTGTGTGGGGGGGCTGCATATTTACTCTTAGTATTATTACTTAATTTTGCTGTGAATTGTATTGACACTCCTTTTGAGCCCCTATGTGATAAGACCTAGGGCCAGGTTCTGGGGAGAAAATTGAATACAGTGCCCTTAAGTTGATAATTGAGCAGTGAAGTACATATATGAATAACCAGCTCCGATCTGTGGCAACTAGAGGTAGGAATCGAGCATTTTAGAAGTATAAGGAAGGAAGCAATTGATTCTAGCTGGTGGGGCTGAAGACGGCTTCCCAGAGGAGGGCCTAGAAAGGCGAAAAACATTTTGGTAGTGGTTTTCATGTGGGTGATGGCATGAACAAGGTCATGGAGAGCAGTAAATACAGGACATGTACCGTGAAGTAGGAGCCTGATGTGTGTTTGGAATATGAATTATGAAGGTTAAGACATTGCCCAGAGTGCTTGGCTCCCCGCCATCCTTGGATAAAGCTGTTAAAGCTAGAAAAGAGATTTTCAGATAACTTATCGAGACCTTTAAAAATTGGCAGTAGGTCACTGACCTTTAAATATGTGCGTTTTACCTAGGATGAAATGTATTAACATTGGGCACGCAGCTTATTAGAGCAGTGTGGTTCTATTTGCAATGGGGTCGGTGGCTCCTAATTGCCAGAGCCTTCCCCCCTCCCACCACCTTTCTTAATTTCTTGCCCCTTTTCACCACCTATCTCCTTTGGCCTCTCTTTTCTACCAACCCCTGTCCTGCTAGGCTTTGTGGGGAGTGGGGAGAGCGGGAACTTGATGTTGGGATTGGGGATGGGATGAAAAGAGTGGGGGCATCCTTGATGGCTTGATCTGTGGTGGGAAGCATAGCAGGGGTGGGAGGTGGTGGGGGTTGGGATGGAGGTGGTGGTAGATCCTTTACCTTGGTAAGTGTTGTTGCTATTGTTTTTAAGGACATGGGATTAAAAAAAAACAACCTGATATTGTCATTTTGATGCTAAAGAATGTATACAGTATTAATCCTAGTTAACAAATTCATTACTGTGAATAATACTTTTCCAACACCTTGTTAGAATGAGGCAGGGCATTAATAGATAAAACCTGACAACATGGGGGCGCCTGGGTGGCTCAGTGGGTTAAGCGTCTGCCTTCCACTCGGGTGAGGATTCTGGAGTCCTGGGATCGAGCCCCATGTTGGGCTCCTTACTCAGTAGGGAGTCTGCTTCTCCCTCTCCCTCTGTGGCTCCCCCTGCTGTATACTCTCTCTCTCTCTGTCAAATAAATAAAATCTTAAAAAAAAAACCACCCCAACACAAACCTTACTATGTGTTTCAACTTTGACAATGGGAGGAACAAGAACTCTCCCCCCAACTTGTTTTCTCCTCCTAGAGAACCTGTATGAAGACCAGCATGGGCCTCAGCTGTGAAGAGGGGTGTGGGGCTGGAGGCCAAGACGGATAGGCTACCACTGTGCAGTATATTTCTGCCCCCTTTTTTTTCTTTAAAGAATTTATATATTTAGAGACAGGCAGAGGGAGAGAAAAAATCCCAAGCAGACTCTGCCTTGAGTGCAGGCCCAACATGGGGCCGGATCTCATGACCCTGAGATCATGACCTGAGCCAAAATCCTTAAGCGACAGAGCTGCCCAGGTGCTCTTCCGGTTTTCTGAGCCATGGGTTCTAAAACTGCAGAAGTAAGCGATGGTAACTTTAGTTCTGTTCTATTTCACTTGGGAAGTGAGTGATCACATGAAGGCAGAAATACTTCTGCGCCCTCTAAGGATTCGGAGATATTCTAGAAACTGGGTTGAATCTCTGAGAACTTGCCAGGCTAGTGGTTCTGAAGCTCTTATCCTGGTGCCTTTTGAAAATCTGATGAAAGCTGTGGACCCTTTTTTATAATTTCAGCGAGTTCGTGGACCCTCTCAGGCCCTTCCAGTAACTCATTCATTCACTCATTCATTCGTTTAGTGAGTATTTACCGAGCACCTGCTGTGGGCCAGGCACACAGTTCTAGGTGGTGGAGACAGAGCCATCAACACAGCAGAAAGACGCCCTGCATTCTTAGACTTTAGGTTTAGTGGAAGAGAGAAACAGTAAACAGATGGGTACATTATGTGGTCTATTAAAACATGACTAATGCTTTGAAGAATAATAAAGCAGAGAAGGAAATTAGGGTGATGGGGGGGAAGCTGCATTCTTTAATGAAGTGTAAATTTTTTTTTAGAGGTAGGAGATTTTAAATCTATTTTTAATTTTTTAAAAAGATTTATTCATTTATTTTAGAAAGAGTGCAGGGGAGGAACAGAGGGAGAGGGAGAGAGAAACTCAAGCAGACTCCATGCTGAGTGTGGATGGAGCCCAATGAGGGGCTCGATTCCTGACCTTTGGGATCATGACCTGAGCCGAAACCAAGAGTCAGATGCTCGACAGACTGTACCACCTACGTGCCCCAGCAGACTTTTGAAGTCGAAGTATGGGGTGCCTGGGTGGCTTAGTTGTGCATCTGCCTTTGGCTGGGTCTTGGTCCTAGAGTCCTGGAATCGAGCCCCACATTGGGTTCCCTGCTTGGCTGAGAGTCTGCTTGTCCCTCTCCCTCTGCCCTACTCGTGCTCTCTCTCTCTCTCTCTCAAATAAGTAACATCTTTAAAAAAATAAATGGAAGTATAGTTGACATATAATATTGGTCTGAGATGTATAACATTCTGATCTGGAAATTACAGCCATTACTCAGTGCTCACCGCGATAAGTATAGGTACCCACTGTCACCACACAAAGTTGTTACAGTATTATTGACTCTGTTCACTATGCTGCAGTTTTCATTTCTTGACTGAATTTATTTAATTCATGTGTGGGGGGCAGAGGGAGAGAATCTCAAGCAGGCTCCATACCAGCCAGCATGAAGCCTGAGGCAGGGCTTGATCCCATGACCCTAAGATCACAACCTGAGCCAAAATCAGGAAACACTAATTTTCTAAACCGACTGAACCACCAAGGCACCCCCCCCAACCCCGCATGACTTAATTTATTTTACAGCTAGAAGTTTGTACCTCTCAGTCCCCTTAATCTATTTTACCCATTCCCCTCCGCACCTCTCCTCTGGCAACCTCCAATTTGTTCTCCGTATGTATGAGTCTGTTTCTTTAAGTTTACTTCTTTGTTCACTTTTGTTTTTCACATTCTACATATAGGTGAAATCATAACGGTATTTGTCTTTCTCCAACTTATTTCACAGTTGATTATTAGCGTGAAAAGCTGAGATCAGGATGAGTCTTAGTTGGTATTAAATGCAACTCTTTCACAACAGAAACTAGCAAACACCCTTCAAGGTGCAATTATCTATTCATCTATTGATGGACACTTAGATTGCTTCTGTATTTGCCTATTGTAAATATAGTTAACCCTTGAGTACAAATAGCATACAATATGTGTGTTAATGGACTGTTTGTTATTAGTAAGGCTTCTGCTCAACAGTAGGCTATTACTAATTAAATTTTGGGGATGTCAAAAATAATGCATGGGTTTTTGACTGTGCAAGGGTCAGTTGCCCTAACCCTTACATTGTTCAAGGATCCGTTATCATATTGTAGTAAATACAGGTGTGCATAAAATCTTTTTAAATTAGCGTTATCTTCTTCAGATAAGTACCCAGAAGTAGAATTGCTGAGTCATACGGTATGTCTATTTTTAATATTTTTGGAAACCTCCAAACTGCTTTCCACAGTGGTTGCACCAATTTACAACGCTACCAACAGTGCATGAGCGATACCTTTTCTCCATATCCTTACCAATGCTTGTGACTGACTTTTTGATCCTAGCCATTCTGACTGGTGTGAGGTGGTATCTCATTGTGGTTTTGATTTGCATTTCCCTGATGAGTGGTGTTGGGTATCTTTTCATGTGTCTGTTGGTCATCTGTATGTTTTCTTTGGAAAAATGTCTATTTGGGTCCTCTGCCCATGTTTTAATTGGATTATTTGGTTTTTACCGTTGGGTTGTATGGATTTGTTATGTATTTTGAATGTTAACCTCTTATCAGGTATATCATTTGCAAATATTTCCTGTTCAGTAGGTTGCCTTTTTATTTTATTGGTTTACTTTGCTGTGCAAAAGTCTTATTTGGATGTGGTCCCAATTGATTTAGTCTTTGAAGATGGTATGTTTCTAGGAATATATCCATTTCTTTTAGGTTGTACAATTTGTTGGCATGTAATTTTTGTAGTGGTCTCTTATCCTTTGTATTTCTGTTCTTCTGTTTTAACTTCTCTTTCATTTTTGGTCTTATTTATTAGAGTCCTTTATTTATTTATTTATTTATTTTTAAGAACCAACTTTTTGTTTCATTGATCTTTTCTATTTTAAGTGTCTATTTTCATTTCTTTCTGCTCTGATCTTATGTCATCAGAGCTGCTGTTTCCTTATTTTCTTTCTAGATGATCTATGCATTGATATAAGTTGGTGTTAAAGTTCCTTAGTGCGTTACTGTTAACTTTTCACTTTACATCTATTAATATTTATTTTATATATTCAGGTGTTCTTATGTTAGGTACATAAACGTTTACAGTTATTAAAGCATCTTGTTGGCTTGAGCCCCTTATTATGTAATTGCCCTCTTTGTCTCTTGCTACAGTCTTTGATTTAAATTCTATTTTGACTGATCTAAACATTGTACCCCAGCTTTTACTCCACCCCCACCACTTCCCTTATGCATGGAAGTTCTTTTTCCATCTCCTCACTTTCAGTCTGTATGTGTCTTTAGGTCTGTAGTGAGTCTCCTGTAGGTGGCATATTGATGGGTCTTTTTTCTTCTTCTTTTTTTTTTTTTAAATTAAAGATTTTATTTATTTATTTGACAGAGAGAGATCACAAGTAGGCAGAGGCAGGCAGAGAGAGGAGGAAGCAGGCTGCCTGCTGAGTAGAGAGCCTGATGTAGGGCTCGATCCCAGGACCCCGGGACCATGACCTGAGCCGAAGGCAGAGGCTTTAACCCACTGAGCCACCCAGGCGCCCTTCTTCTTCTTTCTTTAATCCATTCTGTCACCCTTTGTCTTTTAATTAGAACATTTAGACCATTTACATTTAAAGACCTTGATAGGTATGTACCTACGGCCATTTGGCCATTTTGTTAACTGTTCGCTGGTTGTTTTTGTAGTTCCCTGATTTTTTCTCCTCTTGCTCTGTTTCCTTGTGATTTAATAATTTTCCTTAATTATGGTTGGACTCCATTCTCTTTCTTTCTCTTTCTTCATATGCTACAGGTTTTCTGTTACCAGGAGGCTCGTGAATAACATGCGTCTAGCAGTCTGTATTAAGTTGATTTCACTTCAGTCCAAACACATTCTAAAAGTGCTGTTCTTGACTCCCACATTTTATGTATGTCACGTCAGATTTTCATCTTATTTTGTGTATCCCTTGACTCATTTTTATAGATATAATTGATTTCACCACTTTTGTCTTTTAACTGTCATACTAGCTTTATCAGTGGTTGATATACTACCTTTACTATGTGTTTGCTTTTATCAGTGAAGTTTACCTTTCACAGTTTTCTTCTAGTTACAGCCTTTTCTTTCCACTTAAAGAATTCCTTTTAACATTTCCTGTAAGGCCGTTTTAGTGGTGATGAACTCCTTCAAATTGTCTTGGAAACTGTCTTCTCTCTTACCATTCTGAATGATAGCCTTGCTGGGTACAGTATTCTTAGGGTTGTAGGGTTTTTTTTTTTTTTTTTTCTTCTTTCAGCTCTTTGAATATATGATGCCACTTGCTTCTGGGCTGCAAAGTTACTGAAAAATTAGCCGATAGCCATATGGGCTTTCCCTTGTATGTAACTGCTTTTCTCTTGCTGCTTTTAAGATTCTCTATATTTAATTTTTGCCATTTTAATTGTATGTGTCTTCGTGTGGACCTCCTTGGTTTCATGTTGTTTGGGGCTCTCTGTGCCTCATGGACCTGGATGTCTGTTTTTTTCTCCCCAGGTTAGGGAAGTTTTCAGCCATTATTTCTTCAAATAAATTTTTTTTTAAAAGATTTTATTTATTTATTTGACAGAGATCGCTAGTAGGCAGCAAGGCAGGCAGAGAAAGAGGGGGAAGGCGGCCTCCTGTCGAGCAGAGAGCCTGACACGGGGCTCGATCCCAGGACCCTGAGATCATGACCTGAGCCGAGGCTAGAGGCTTTACCCACTGAGTGATCCAGACGCCCCTATTTCTTCAAATAAGTTTTTTTGCCCTTTTCTATCTTCTCCTTCGGGGAGAATGTTATTATACTTGATGGTGTCACTTTTTTCTTCTTATTCACTCAGTTGCTTTCTGTGACCCTGTCTTTCAGACTGTTGGTCTGTTCTCCTAAATTCTTTAATCTGCTGTTGGTTTTCTAGTGTATTTTTTATTTGAGTTACTGTATTTTTCTGTTCTGACTTTTTTTCTTTTCTGTTCTTTGTTTTTTCTTTTTGTTGAAGTTCTTACTGAGTTCATCCATTCTTCTCTCTGGTTCAGTGAACATAATTATGACCATTACTTTGAACTCTTATCAGGTAGATTGTTTATTTGCATTTGTTTTGCTCTTTTTCTGGGGGGGGGTTATTTTATCATTGGATCATATGCCTCTGTCACTGTATTTTTGTCTGATTCTGTGTCTTTTCTATGAAGTGGGTCAGCTGTGTCTCCTGTTCATTCTTTTTTTTTTTTTTTTTTAAAGATTTTATTTATTTATTTCACAGAGAGAGGGAGAGCACAGCAGAGGGAGCAGCAGAGGGAGATGGAGAAGAAAACTATTGGTGGAGCAGAGAGCCCGATGTGGGGCTCGATCCCAGGACCCTGAGATCATGACCTGAGCCGAAGGCAGAGGCTTTAACCCACTGAGCCACCCAGGCACCCCTCCTGTTCTTGAAAGTAGTTGGCTTATGTAGAAGGTGTTTTGTGGTGCCCAGTAGTGCAGTAATCCCTGGTCACCAGAATCAGGCCCTCCAGAGTGTTTACTGTATGGGCTGCATATGCCCTCCTGTTGTGGCATTCCCACCGAAAGTGCAAGAGAGTTCATCCTGAAGTTTTAAGGGTGCAGCACATTCTTGGCGACCATAGGCACAGTGTGTCACGTAGCTCTAGGGCTTCCTCATCCTGCTTAGCTGGAACCAGAACTGCGCGTTTCCCTCAGGCCCTAGCCCCTGGGGGCCATCATCCACTTTCTGATTCTGTGAGTTTAACTGTTTAGATCCCAGCGCAGGGAACTGTGTGGTATTCCGTGATCCTTCACATTCACTGTTCACCGTCAGCTTTCACTCCCCCTGTACCGCTCCCCATCTCTCCCCCTCGGGTCTACTTGACCTTCCTCTTTGCTGCACACATTACCAGGCCTCTATCCCTGTTTTTTGCTGACGAACCAAGCAGTGTACTGTGGCCATATCTCCTGTCTTACATGCTCTTTCCCTCTGAGGTTAGTGATTCCTTATTTGTCATCTGCTTAATACCTTTGTATGTATTTATGGCTAATCCCTCCCCCCCATTCCTTCTCAGTGGCATTCCTGAGGAGAGACTCTGAGCTGGTCTCGCAGCACCGGGTTCTTTCTGGGCTGACAGCCCCTCCCGTTTGCCTGCACGCTTCCATGCTGGAGTCTCACCCCTGACCTGGGGCCCTTTGCTTCCTCAGTGCTGGCTCTGTTTCCTGCACCCCATTCGCTCCTCTTTCTTGGCTGTGTTCTCATTTTAGTGGAGCACATTCCTAATCTGCTTCCCAAGGAAAGGGTACATGGAAAGTCAGTCTTTTGAGAACTTGCTTTTCTGAAATGTCTGTCTCTCTTTTTTTTTTTTTTTTGCCTTTGTAGTTGACCTACATTACATTACGTTTCAGGTGTGCACTGCTGTGATTTGACAGCTTCAACTTTATGCTGCGCTCACTGCAACGGTAGCTCCCGTTGGTCCCGCCCCGTGCTATTACTGGATCACTGACGGATTCCCTACATTGTGCCTTTCATTCCTGTGACTTACTCGTTCATAGCCGGAAGCCTGTATCTCCCTGCCCCCTGCACCCATTTTGCTCATCCTCCCAGTCCCCTTCCCTCTGACAACGATCAGTTTGTTCTCTGTATTTTTTTTTTTTTTAGGTTTTACATATAAGGAAATCATGTGATATTTGTCTTTCTCTGACTTATTTCCCTTAGCATAATACCCTCTAGGTTCATCCCTGTTGTTGTAAATGGCAAGTTCTCGTTCCTTTTAAAGGCTGACTGATAATCCATTGTGTATATATATATTCTGCGTTTTCTTTGTCTTTTCATTTATCAGTGGACACTTGGATTGCTTCCGTATGTTGACTATTGTAAACAATGCTGCAGCGAGCATAGGGCTGCATGTATCTTCTCACATTCATATTTTCATTTTCCTATACGTACTCAATAGTGGAATTACTGGATTGTGTGATATTTCTGTTTTTACTTTTTTAAACCTCTTCTATACTGTTTTCCACAGTGGCTGTCCCAATTGACATGGCCACCAGCAGCATTTATCTGTCATGTCATTTCATTTCATTAACCCTTCTGACAGGTGTAAGGTGATGCCTCGTGGTTTGATTTGCATTTCGCTGATCATTATGTTGAGTATCTTTTCATGTGTCTGTTGGGATCTGTATGTGTTTGGGAAAACATCTTTTCAGGCCCTCTGCTCATTTAATTGGATTATTTGTTTTCTTGGTATTGAGTTGTAGAAGTACTTTATATTTTGGATGTTAACCCCTTATCAGGTATATTATTTGGAAATATCTTTCTTTTCCCATTCAGTAGGTTGCCTTTTCATTTTGTTCATGGTTTCCTTCACTTTTTATTTTGGTTTGGTCCCAATAGTTTATTTTTGCTTTTCTTTCCCTTGCCTGAGGAGATACATCTAGAAAAATGTTGTTAAGGCAGATATCCAAGAGATGACTGCCTATGTTTTGTTCTAGGAGTTATATGGTTTCAGGTCTCACGTTTAGACCTTTAATCCATTTTGAATTTATTTTTGTGTATAATATAAGAAAGTGGTCTGGTTTCATTCTTTTGCATGTAGCTGTCCAGTATTCCCAACACCGTATGTTGAAGAGACTTTTGTTCCCCCACTTTATATTTTTGCCTCCTTTGTCATAGACGTGGGCCATTTAAGTGTGGGTTTGTTTCTGGGCTCTGTATTCTATTCTGCTGATCTGTGTATCTGTTTTAGTGCCAGTACCACACTTTTGATTACTATAGCTTTGTAGTATATCTTGAAATCCGGGATTGTATCACCAGTTTTGTCCTTCTTTCTCAAGATTGCCTTTGCTACTTGAGGTCTTTGGTGGGCCCATAAAAATTTTAGGATGATTTTAGTTTTGTGAAAAATATTATTGGTATTTTGATAGGGATTGCATTGATGCTGCGGATAGTACAGAAATTCTTCTAATTCATGAGCACGGAATATGTTTCCCTTGGTGTCATCTTCAGTTTCTTTTATCATGTTTTATTAGTTTTCAGGGTTCAGGTCTTTCACCTCTTTGGCTAAATATATTCCTAGGTTTTTTATTCTCTTTGATGGAATTGTAAATGGGATTGTTTTCTTAATTTCTCTTTCTGCTGTGTTGTTAATGGCATAGAGACACAACAGATTGCTCTATATCAATTTTATCCTGTAACTCTTCCTTTATTAGTTGTAATCGTTTTTTGATGGAATCTTTAGGTTTTTCTACATATAGTATCATGTCGTCTGCAAATGGTGGAAGTTTTACTTCTTCATTACCTATTTGGATGCCTTTTCGTTTTCTTCTTTGATTGCTGTGGCTAGGACTTGCAGTACTGTGTTGAATAAAAGTGGTGAGAGTGAGTGGCCATCCTTGTCTTGCTCCTGAACTTAGAGGAAAAGCTCTCTGTTTTTCATCATTGAGTATAATGTTAGTTCTGCGTTCATCATATTGGGCCCTATT
Organism: Mellivora capensis; assembly: GCA_004024625.1. NCBI lineage: Eukaryota > Metazoa > Chordata > Mammalia > Carnivora > Mustelidae > Mellivora > Mellivora capensis. Next base: position 48,950 of record PISX010014409.1, read on the forward strand.
ATGGTATTGATGTGTGTTCCCTCTAAATCAGGTTTGTTGAGAGTTTTTAATCATGATTGGGTGTTGAATTTTGTCAAATGCTTTTTCTACATCTATTGAAATGATCATATGATTTTTAACCTACATTTTGTTGAGTGGTGTGTCATGTTGACTGATTTGAGGATATTGAAGCATCCTTGGACCCCAGGTATAAATCCCACTTGATAATGGTGAATAATCCTTTTAATGTATTGTTGAATATATTTTGCTAATATTTTGTTGAGGATTTTTGTGTTTATTTTCATCAGGGATATTGGCCTGTAGTTTTCTTTTTTTATAGTATCTTTGTTTTGGTATCAGGGTAATGCTGGCATAATAGAACAGATTTGAAAACTTTTCCTTTCTCTTGTGTTTTTGCAGTAGTTTGAGTAAAATTGGGGCACCAATTGGGGCTCAGTCAGTTAAGCGGCTACCTTTCACTTAGATCATGACCTCAGGGTCCTGGGATTGAACCCTATTTCGGGCTCTTTGCTCAGTCAGCAGTGAGTCTGCTTCTCTATCTCCCTCTGTGATCTCTCTCACTTTTTTTCTTTCAAGTAAATAACATTTTAAACTTTTTTTATTTTTATTTTTTTTAGATTTTATTTATTTGACAGAGATCACAAGTAGGCGGAGAGGCAGGCAGAGAGAGAGGAGGAAGCTGGTTCCCTGCTGAGTAGAGAGCCCGATGCGGGGCTCGATCCCAGGACTCTGGGATCATGACCAGAGCCGAAGGCAGAGGCTTTAACCGACTGAGCCACCCAGGTGCCCCAATAAATAAAATCTTAAGAAAAAATAGATGTTAACTCTTTCTTAAATGTTTGGTAGAATTCACGTGTAAGTCCATGTGGTCCTGGACTTTTGTTTATTGGGAGTTTTTTTGATTACCTGTTCAATTTTGTTACCAGTATTGGTCTGTTCGGATTTTCTATTGTTCCTGATTAAATTTTAGATTATATGTTTCTAGGAATTTGTCCATTTCTTCTAGGTTATCCAATTTAGTGGCATATAATTTTTTGCAGTAGTCCCTGTATAATCCCTTTATTTCCGTATTCTCCCTTATCCTCTTTTGTGTCTCACTTATTTGTGTTCTCTTTGTCTTGATTCTGGTTGAAGGTTTGTCAGTTTTGTTTTTCAAAGAACTGCCTCTTGGTTTTCATTGATCTTTTCTATTTCTTTTGTCTTCATTTCACATATTTACACTCTGATCTTTATTATTTCCTCCCCTTTACTAGCTTGGGTTTTGTTTGTTCTTTTCTAGTTCTTTAGGTGTAAGGTTAAATTGTTTGAGATTTATCTTGTTTCTTGAGATAGTCCCCTATTGCTATAAATGTCCTTATTAAAACTGTTTCCTCTGTGTCCCAAAGATTTTGGGCTGTTGTATTCATTTTCATTTGTCACATGTATTTTATTGAATTTCTCTTTGATTTCTTCGTGGACCCATTGGCTGTTCAGTAGCGTGTTGTTTATTCTCCACGTGTTTGTGTTTTATCCAGTATTTTTTTCTTGGTTTGATTTCTAATTTCATATTGTCATGGTTTGAAAAGATGAATAGTATCATTTCTATCTTCTTAAATGTATGGAGACTTGTTTTGTGGCCTAACATGTGATCTGTCATGGACAATGGTCCATGTACCTTTGAAAAGAATGCGTATTGTTTTGGAATGGAATGTTCTGTATATCTCCCTCTTTAAGTCTATCTGGTCTAATGTGCCATTCAGAGACACTGTTTCCTTATTGATTTTCTTTTTGTTTTTTTAAAAGATTTTATTTATTTATTTGAGACAGAGAGATCACAAGTAGGCAGAGAGGCAGGCAGAGAAACGGGGGGAAGCAGGCTCCCTGCCAAGCAGAGAGCCCAATGTGGGGCTCGATCCCAGGACCCTGGGATCATGACCTGAGCCAAAGGCAGAGGCTTAACCCACTGAGCCACCCAGGCGCCCCTCCTTATTGATTTTCTTCTGGGACATCTATTTATTCATTTAAGTGGTATGTTAAAGTCCCCTACTATTATGGTATTACTGTCAGTTTCTCTCATTATGTCTGTAAATATTCGTTTTATGTATTTAGATGCTCCAGTGTTGGATGTGCAGGTATCTGCGATTGTTAGATCCTCTTGTTGGATTGACTTCGTAATTATTATGTGATGCCTGTCTTTGTTATGACAGTCTTTCTTTTAAATTCTGTTTTGTCTGATATAAATATTGCTACCCTGGCTTTTTCTGCCCCAAATTCATCTGTATGGAATGTCTATTTCCATCCTTTCACTTTCAGTCTGTTACTGTCTTAGGTCTGAAGTGAGTCTCTTGTAGGCCCTGTAGAGATGGGTCTTGTTTTTTATCCATTCTGTCACCCTGTGTCTTTTGATGGAAACATTTAGACCCTTTACTCATAAAGTAATTATTGGTTGGTGTATGTACTTATTGTCATTTTGTTCTTTGTTTTCTGGTTGTTTTTGTAGTTGTTTCTTCTCATGTTCTCTTGTGACTAGTCTTCTGCAGTGTTATGTGTGCCTTTCTTTCTCTTTACTTTTTGTATGGGTTTTGGGTTTGTGGTTGACAGGAGGGTCATATATAACATCCTAAGTCTAGAGCAGTCTCTATTCAGTGATGGTCAGTTAAGTCAGAACATGTTCTAAAAGAACTTTCTTTTTACCCCCCGCTATGTTTTATGTTTACGTTGTCCTATTTTACTTCGTCCTATTCATCGTTTCCTTATATCCGATTGTGGCCTTTTCTCTTCCACTTAAAGAAGCCCTTTTAACATTTAGGTGATGGACTACATTAACTTTTTTTGTCTGGGAAACTCTTTTTCTCCCTTTGCATTCTAAATGATAACCTCATGGATAGAGTATTTTGGGTTGTAAGTTTTCTCCTTTTAGTTCTTTGAGTATGCCATGCCACTCCCTTCTGACCTGCAGAGTTTTTGCTGTGAAATCAGCTGATAGCCTTATGAGGTTTTTCTTTTTTGTAAATTTCCATTTTTGTCTTGCTGTTTTAACAATTCTTCATCTTTACCTTTGACATTTTAATTGCGTGTTCTGTGGACCTCCTCGGGTTCATCTTTTTTAGGATTCGCTGTGCCTCCTGAACTTGGATGTCTGTTTTCTTCCCAAGGTTAGGGAGGTTTTCAGCCATTATTTCTTCAAATAAGTTCTCTGCCTCTTGTTCTCTTTCTCTTCTCCTTCTGGAACCTCTCATAGGGGAATGTTTCCTTGATGTTGTCCATGTGATACCTTAACCTATCCTCATTTTTAAAAATTTTTTTATTTTGCTTTTCAACTTGTGTGCTTTCCATTGCCTTGTCTTCCACATTATTGATGTGTTTTTCTACATCTGCTAATTTACTCTCGATTTCCTCTAGTGTATCTTTTTTTTTTTGTTTGTCGTTCTTTAACTTGGATTGCTTTTGGTTTTGTGTTTTCTGTTCGTTGGTGTGCTCAGTGAGTCCCTGCACTCTTCTCCCCAGTTCAGTGGACACCCCTACCATCATTATTTGGAGTCTTTCTTGGGCATATTGCTTATCTCTGTTTCATTTAGATCTTTTTCTGTATTTCATTGTTCTGTTCCTTTCTTTTCCTTTCCTTCCTCCCTTCCTTCCTTCCATTCACATTCTGACAGATTTCCTCAATCTATTTGTTTCATTTTAATTTTATTTTAAATTTTTAAGATTTTATTTACTGAGAAAGAGCACAAGCGGAGAGGAGGGGCAGGAGGAGAGGGAAAAGCAGACTCACTGAGCCCAGTGCAGGGCTCGATCCCAGGACCCAGAGATCATGACCTGAGCCAAAGGTGGATGCTTAACTGACTGAGCCACCCAGGCGCCCCTATTAGTTTCATTTTTTTTTTTTTTTTAAAGATTTTATTTATTTGACAGAGAATAGGCAGAGAGGCAGGCAGAGGAGGAAACAGGCTCCCTATGGAGCAGAGAGCCCAATGTGGGGCTCTATTCCAGGACTCTGGGATCATGACCTGAGCCGAAGGTCCCCTCTGAGCCACCCAGGTGCCCCTCTTTTTTTTTTTTTTTATTTTATTTATTTATTTAACAGAGAGACAGCGAGAAAGAGAACACAAGCGGGGGGTGTGGCAGAGTGAGAAACAGGCTTCCCGTGGAGCAGGAAGCCCAATGTGGGACTCAATCGAAGGTCCCCACTGAGCCACCCAGGTG